>BRXY01000193.1:0-81734 GCA_030267945.1 Triparma strigata
CCCTAACCCTAACCCTAACCCTAACCCTAACCCTAACCCTAACCCTAACCCTAACCCTAACCCTAACCCCAACCTTACAACAATGGAGTATATGTTCTGTGAAGCCTTAGCGTTCAACGGTTATCTGTCTTCATGGGACGTGTCAAACGTTACAACCATAGACTTGATGTTCTGTGAAGCGAAGGCGTTCTACGGTGATCTTTCTTCATGGGACGTATCCAACGTTACATTCATGGAGTCGTTGTTTGAAGTAGCCTCGGCGTTCAACGGCGATCTATCTTCTTGGGACGTGTCCAATGTTACAACCATGGAGGCGATGTTCAACGGAGCCTCGGTGTTCAACGGCGATCTGTCTTCATGGGACGTATCCAACGTTACAACCATGGAGTTGATGTTTGATAAAGCCTCGTTGTTCAACGGCGACCTGTCTCCGTGGGACGTATCCAACGTTACAACCATCGAGGGGATGTTCCATTGGGCCTCGGCGTTCAACGGCGATCTGTCTTCGTGGGATGTATCCAACGTTACAACCATTGAGTTGATGTTCTATAATGCTGCGGCCTTCAACGGCGATCTGTCTTCGTGGGACGTATCTAAAGTTACAACCATGGAGGCGATGTTTGGTCATGCCTCGTCGTTCAACGGCGATTTGTCTTCGTGGAACGTGTCCAACATTACAACCATGAAGGACATGTTCTATTGGGCTGAGGCGTTCAACGGCGATCTGTCTTCTTGGGAGGTATCCAACGTTACAACCATGAAGGGGATGTTCTTGGGAGCCTCATCGTTCAACCTAAAAAACATCTAGACTTGGGGTTTAAGCGAGGAGGATATATATATATGGAAGGGATTGTTTTTAGAAGAAGAGAGTGAAGAAGAAGAAAGTGAAGAAGAAGAAAGCGAAGAAGAAGAATAACCGATATGTGTTTCGTGAGGAGTTTGATTGTAAATACATTGTCTGACTTTTGTTTATAGATAAAAACACATATGCGCATTCGCGCGCCCTCTTTTGATATTGAGCAGAGCTTAGCTAATCGAACAACAAGATGCTGGAATGAGTTGCTGGCCAGCCGACAGCAGCACTATAATCGCGGTCATATTATCCTTGCTCTTCTTCGTCAGGCAAAAGTTGAGAAGCTCGGTGGAGATTAGAGTTAAATTTGTCCCCCCAGCCTTGAGCCTCTCCCTGACGAATTCGCAGACCTCCTGGTTCGACATGACGTCCCAGACTCCATCGCAGCAGCACACAATAAATTCGTCCTGCTGCTCATCCCTCTTGACGAC
Source organism: Triparma strigata (assembly GCA_030267945.1). Classification (NCBI taxonomy): domain Eukaryota; class Bolidophyceae; order Parmales; family Triparmaceae; genus Triparma; species Triparma strigata. The sequence goes on from BRXY01000193.1 coordinate 1,285, forward strand.
CACCACGTCTGGTTTGCAAATGATGGGCTGATCCCATGGATCAGCACCCTCTGTGCTCTTGAAGAAGAAGTCCCCCAGAGATCTCGACACAGCGATGGAACCGTTCACCCTCTTCCTCGTCACCCTCCCCCCCGCCTTTTCGATCCTGATCGTCTCCCCCGGGTTCGTCGGCTGCGACGAGATTGGCGTTAGTTGATTGGAAATGCGTGGCGCTGGTAGTGAGGCGAGACTACTGGTAGCTACTTGGAGCAAAATAGATTCGACGCAAAGTGAACTCGCAGCAATGCGGGCTTGAATCGACGCATTCTCGTCGGGGAAGGAGCGAGAAGAAAAGTATGACAGACGGACCGACGCCCACCCATCCCTTAGCTCGTATTTATTTTCCGGCCCGTTCGCTCCTTCGTTCCTTCCGTTCCTTCGTTCCTTGCAGCACCTATTTTTTTCTCACCTTGTGGTCTTCGCTCATGATCACAGCCTCCCCGTTCCTGCATAGCACCGCCCTCGTATCTCCTACATTCGCGCAGCATATGAACTCCTCAGTCAAAAAATTAATGTTCGCGGTGCACCCTGACTCGTCACAGTCCTCCCCGTCGACTTGATTGAGGGTCCTGATCCTATCATCAGCCTTCCTTAACCCCTGCTCGCAGCTTGCGATGAGCATTTGTTTCCTCCCCTCCTCCTCCCCGTTAGGGCTGCTTATATATTCCTTGAATGGTTCCTCGTCGGTTATCATTTTGACGGCGTGCTTAGAAGCCTTTATCGCGACGTCGGAACCGCCATGACCGTCGTATACTGCGAAGGCTACGTAACGACCTGAAGCTCCTGGGGGGCAGTATATTTCATGAGCGTCTTCCATTGTTTTTCCTGCGAAGAGTGGAGGAACGAGGGGACGGAGAGATTTAAGCGTGCGGGGGGAGGGGGGAGGGTGTCAACAAGAGTGGAAATTTGCGTGTCAGCAATCAATTACAAAACATAAAACCCCCGGGGGTCCGCGGGTGAAAGGAAAACCAAACTACTCACTCCATCCCTGCATGGAAGCATGTACGAACTCAAAGCTTCCCGCCGCGTTCTTGTGCTTCCCCGTGTGAATTTCCTTCTCCGTCACGGGCTGGGCGAGCATGGTGCCGGCTTGCTGATGGGGCGGGGCAAGGGCGGCAAGCCGGGCAGGTGCGCTCCGGTCAGTTTAAAGCAGGGGGAAAGATTGCTGAACTTAGGGCGAAGGAACGAGGGCCTAGATTCGACGGTGTCGCGTAACGAGCGAGGATGGGCGCAAACTTTTTGGGGATTGCGCTTGTTGTTTGCCTGTCTTTAAGATTAATCGGCTGAGGGTAAAAGTGGAAAAGGGCTGATTTGTTGTGGTGGGGTTCGGGAGGGCAAGGGCTTTGGAGTGCGAGAGGGCAAGTGCTTTGGAAGGCGCTAAATTAATTCGACAATGCTACACGTATGACATTAAATCTTCTTTTTGGTGGCGTGCGACTCATCCCAACTTGACCCAACCCATTTCCATCATGAAGTGAAGCAGGTTACCTTGCTGAAGAGGTTCAAAGAAAGGTAAGCTTCAAGAATAAAAAAACAGCGTCGATTAAATCCAAACCATTTGAAACCCCCTCCTCAATCATCATCACTATCCTCCCCAAAAAGACTAACCCCCTCAAGGTCAACCCCCCCTCCCTCCTCCCTCCTCTCCTCCTTCCCCTTCCAACATACAACCCCAACCCTACACTCCCCCTCCCTCCCCTCAACCTTCTCAACCCCATGACAAACATTCCCCGCATCCATAACAACCCCTTCTCCCCCTTTAACCTCAACCCTAACCCCATCCAAAACATAATTAAAACTCAAACCATAACTAAGAGTAACGACATACTCCGGAACTTCCGGAAAATAATAATTCAAACACCCCTCACAACCCAACGAATACAGCATACCCTTAACCTTCAAAATATTCAATTTAACACCATCGAACAACCCACTCTTCACCCTTAACTCCTCACACACAATCGTACTAGGTTCAACGAATTTAAGACTCGATACGTTAGCGTCAGTATGCGCAGTCATACTAGAACCTACGGGGTAAACAATGATGCATCCTGAGTAGTTTGAGGTTGAGAGTTTTTTTAGGTGGGTTATTATGGTTGAGAGGCGGGATTTTAGGAGGAGGAGGAAGGCGGAGAGGGGGGGGGGGAGGGAGGTACATGAAGGAGGCAGGGAGTTTAGATAAGAGATGTAGAGGGAGGAGAGGTGGAGGTAAGAGGAGGAGAGGAGGGGAGAGACGGTGGGAGAAGACCAGAAGGTGGAGGGGGGAAAGATCTTCGTCGATTGAGGCGAAGGCGGTGGAAGTTTTGATGGGAGGAGGGATTGGAGTTCGGGGATTGAAGGGATTGGAAAGGGTGGAGTGTAAAGAGGTAGTGGTGTGGGTTTCCATGTGCAGTAAAGTGAGTCGAGTCTATCATCATCGTTATTATCGTTATTATTGTTATTATTATCATCATTATTATCATCATTATTATCATCATTATTGTTGGAGGGAAGTTTAGTATTATTAGTGGAGGTTACATTTAAGAGTATCTCTGCCATGGTTACTGTAGCACTGTACTGTAGCACTGTACAGCAGCAACTGTACAGCAGCAGCACTGTAACAGCACTTGTAAATGAAAGTTAGCAGTAGTGTGGTGGTCAGAGTTCTATCGGTCGTTTTAATAAGGGTTTAATAAGGGTTTAATAAGAATCAATGGCTTCAGAATCGGTGTTGAATGCCCTATTTATGTCCTATAGTATATCCTAGACGCAATATTATGACTGAATTATTTACTATTATCTAGAAAGACACTGACTAAATTCTGTTGACGCAACTATTACTCTTCACTTTGTGCGTATATGTGTGTTAATAGTGTTGTTAATAAGATGAAAAGTTGCCAGACTTTCATTTTATGCCCCATCTCCCTTCTCAAACGCTAGCAAACGCTATTCTCACACTTCACTGTTGTTTCTGTCGTATAGTCAGTGCTCTACTCTACGCTAAGGCTAACTTGGCTTAGTCTAAAAACCTTTAATAAAGCCTTTAATGATGAGCATGGTGCTACGGTCTTCCGTCCTTCTCCTTCTCTCTTTATCACACTTCCTCCTCCTGTGTAGTACACTTATAAATATCGTACAATCACAACATTATGATAATGCACCAATTTATGCTCATGATGTATCATTTCCAATATTAAAATCGAAAGTGTTACCGTATGATAATGATAATGATAATGATAATACAACAAATAGTATTCTTCAGTCAATAACAAATTACTTATCACCAGCGTCATCACCACCAACATCGTCAACGGTGAATCCGCTCGGGCATGACGTGCAGAAATTTTACGATGAATTTATTGAAGGTTGTAGTAAAGCTTATAGCAGGAAGCAGTGTGAAACGACTGAGAGGTAAGAGAGACAGCAGCAGACAGCAGCACCAGATATGCTGTACGATACTAACTCTTCCTCTCAGACAAAGAATCCAACAAAACAACGACCAACCAAAAAAAATGACCAACTACACCTCCCTCGGTTACTCCAAAACCCGCTTCGACCCTTCTCTCTTCTCCGAGCTCCTAACCTTCTACGAAACCCACAAATCCTCCTCCGTCCCCGAAAAATGGCCCGCAGGCAACACCTTCACAAACCACTGGTCCTCCCCGACTCTAATGGTCTCCCTCGAAGATCCTTCCTTCCCCGGCGGCCTCTCTTTAAAGAGCCGCATCTGGTCGTCCGTCCAAAAATCCCTAGAAGAATGGTCAGGTCAGAAACTCAAGAAAACTTCGTTATACGGCATAAGGGTTTACACCGAGGGGAGTATTTTAGCGCCTCACGTTGATAGGAATCCTTTGATTACTTCAGCGATTATTAATGTAGCTCAAGAAGGTGAGAAGAGATTGAACACGATAAGATAAGGGCGACCCAACAAAAACATCAAACAATGTTCACAACATTCTAACCCTAAAAACAAAATCCATAACATTCTCCCCCCCAAAAAAAAGGCCCCAAAGCCGCCTCCTGGCCTCTCGAAGTCTACGGTCACCTCGGCTCCGCCTACAACGTAACAATGTCCCCCGGCGATCTTGTCCTCTACGAGTCCCACTCTGTAATCCACGGCCGTCCTTTTCCTTTGGAAGGTTCGGAGTATGCTAATGTTTTCGTTCATTTTGAACCGGTTGATGAGGAGGGGAATCGGGTTGGGGAGAAGGTTAATAATGAAGAGAAAGGAAGGTTGAACCTTCATAGAGCGGCCGCTGAAGGGGATTTGGAGAGGGTTAAGAAAATCGTTAACAAGGAGGTGAGGAGATATAAGATGGAGGGAATTATCAGAGACTTTGTTTTTAAATATTCTGACAACCCTTATTGTATCCCGAGCAGGAACATAAGGTTACGCTTAGGGATGAGAACGATTGGCAGCCTGTTCACGAGGCCGCTCGAGGGGACAACGTCGAAGTGCTGCAGTATTTAGTTAGTAAGGGGGCGAGAATCGAGGATGAGACGGGGGGGGGGGGGGGGATTAAGAGGGATGTTAAGTGGTGGGCAAAGGAAAGCGGGAGCAAGAGGGTGCTTGAGTGGTTGGGGGAACTTTAATTGTATCCCTGAAAAATGAAAAGATTTGGAAAAAACTGACCAAAAATCAGCAGACTTTTTATAGACTTAAAAGTTCTCCTTGTGGAGGTTAAATAAGATATCCTCCTCCACACTCGAGTGCTTTTGGCAGTTCTTCTGTAGGTCCTTCCCTATGACTGCCGCCCCGCAGAAGCACACTCCGACCTCGGAGTGCTGCCTCTGCCTCTTATTCTGCGCGAAGATCTTGTCCCAGTCTGGCCTGCCGTTCCAGACCCAGACGTCCTGGAGGCGGTTTGGCGCGTTCCTGCTGTTGCTGCCGTTTTGCAGCGCCACCTGCTCCTTGCTGCTCGCGGGAGGATTCGTCATCATCTCCTGGAGCTGCTTCGCCTTGAAATTGGGCTTGGTCAGCGCTCCGGTGAAGGTGTTCTCCTTCTGCCGGAGCTCCTTCACGGGCACCGGCTCCTTCTTCGCTCCGGTAATGTAGATGTTGATCTCGCAGTAGTACTGCGGCCCGATCTGTTTCTGCTCGCGGTCGTACTTCAAACCATGCTCCAGGTCTGTAATCAAATGAATAAGCCACTGGAAGCTGTCGACGTCGCTCTGCCTGACCATCCAGTAGAAGTGAAGGATTTCGGGGTTGAAGTTCTTCTTCCACTTGTACCTGAGCATGCTGGTCAATATGCTAGCGCAGGGTGTCAAGCCGATTCCCGCGCCAATTATCATGACCGTGCCGTAGTTCGTGTAGTGCTCCGACGGAGCAGAGTGGGGGCCGTCGACCCTCAAAATCTGCTGCCCATCGGGGCCCAACCTCCTCCCGACGATCATGTCGCCGCGCTCGTCTCGGTGCGTCAGGTAGAAGGGGAAGGAGTCCTTGGGGTTCATGAGCTCGAAGTACTCCTTCAGCTTCCTCGTCCACGTCTGTGCCTCCTTGTGCTCGAGTCCGTGGACTTTGATGTGAACGCTGACGTAGTCGTTGTATCCTGTCTCGTGCTTGTCCAGGAATTGGTTCGGGCGCATCTTGGTGTAGTCCTTGCCAACGGGGCAGTACTTGGCCCACTTCTCGTCCCGGGACATGCCCTTGGGCCTCGGAACCTGCGACGAAGATTAGACATTAGCTGATTGAAGATGCGAAGCGATGGTAGCTCCTGGTCCTGTCCTCGCAGCCTCTCACCTCAATGACCTCCTCCCCCGTCTCAAGGGCAATCCTTGGCCCAGTCGAAAGGTCTCCGCTGGCGCTGGAAATCGTGAAGGGGTGCCACTCGTTCTTGTTGATGTAGGGGCAGCTCAAGTACAGGTACTGTCCCTCCTTGAAGACGAAGTCGTGCTTGTAGACCGGGCGGAACTGCGACAATGGTATGTTAGAGTTCAGCTACTAGCAGCTAGCTCGTCGCTTCACTCCTCGCTCACCTGAATCGCCATGACGGGTTCTATCCACTCGACCTTATTCACATAGTAGGGTCGGTCGCCTCGCGTCTCCTGCATGACTCTCTCCCAAAGGTACAGGCACAGCGGCACGGCGGCCCACTTCCAGTAGATGGGCCCGTGCAGCAGCAGAAATATGAAGTACACTACGAACCAGTGGTGCGCGGAGAAGAAGATCTCGTAGTGAGCGTATCTGCGACGAGACGAGTGTAGCGAGTCGCATGAAAATTAGCATCCACGAGTTAGAATTGTGGAGCTCCGAACGACATTAAACTAGCACATCCATTCTCAGCTCACCTGACCGTGTCCGAAGCGGCTGTGAAGATGAAGAACATGGCGAAACAAATTACGCTTCCGGTGAAGAAGGCGGTCCCTCCCCACCCCCACTTGGCGAAGGTCGCGAGAGTGGCCGTGCTCCTGTACCAGTAATTGAAGAAGTGAAAGATTGTGTGGCCGCTGGCGAAGAGGCACATGGTCTTGGCTATGAGCTTGTGGAAGTCGATGTTCTTGGAAAGGGGGATGAGGCGAGTGATGGGCGAGGCGAAGAACTTGGCGAAGATGGTCGGGTTCGCCTGCTGGTTGGAAAAGCTGACGCCGACGTTGTTCAGCCTCCTCAACAGGAGGCGGACGACGGGGTATATGATCAAACTGCAATTGAAGTTGAGGCACATGCCGCAGGCCTTGGCGTAGGGGCCCCACCTGCTGATGACCCCGTTCTGGACGTAGATCTTGTTCAGTTCGCACGTCTCGTCCCCGCAGGTGGTGTCGAGGGTTCCCGCCATGAGCGCCTCCTCGGCGGCCTTCACGTTGCCATCCCACTTCGCCAGGGTGACGAAGAAGGTGAGAGCGTTCGAAAAGAAGTACAGGAACACCCATACGTACGAGCTCAGCTTGTTCTCGTCGACGAGCTTGCGGTAGAACTTGAAGGGGTTATAGCCAACTTCATCTTCTCCGTCTCCGCCTTTCTTACCGCCACCACCTGCCCTGGCCTTGGCGGCGGCCGCCCTCTTCTTCCTCATGGCCCTACCCCCGTCTCCGGCCTCGCCCCTGCTGGCGCCGTATATGCAGACGGCGCCGGTGGGCAGGAGAAAGGACGCGGCCAGGGCGACGGGGAACTTCGTGAAGAAGGGAAGCGAGAGCAACACGTAGACGATTCCCCTCAGCGAGATCTTATGGTTGTAAGAGAAGGAGTCGCTGGGGTAGTAGCTTCCCCAAGCGTAATTGGGCTCCTCAAAGACGGCAATCGCCAGGGCCACAAAGATGGCAAAAACGCCGACGCCGACGTCTCCGTTCAGTTCGGGCGCCTCCCCTTCCGGATTGCAGACCACGGTCGAGTTCACGGTGGGTTCGTCCGTCAAATAAATAGCATTAATCCTCTTCCCTTCGACCTCGCAGCCCCACCACTTGGCGTTGCTCCACATGCAAGTGAATATGCCAAAGATGAAAAGCCAGAAGGCGGACGCCAGCGCCATGTTGTTGGCCCAGAGAAGGAACTGGAGGGGATGGGTTCCCTTCATGAGCCTTCCGGGCGCAGGTTCGGCCTGCCTGCCGCCCCCTTGGTCCTTCTTCTGGGCGACCAGGATGGCAACATCTTTTGGTTTGCCGCCAACTAGCGGGTTGCTGGACGCCCCCTTCGCCATGTTCTGCCCGTACATTCCTCCTCCTCCGCCGGTCTGGCCATGCGTCTGCGCTCCGTTACCCTCATTCTTGCTAAATCTCTTCGGAGGAGCAGGGGGGGGCTCGCTCGGCAGCGGCGGAGGCATCCGCTGCGCCCCCTGCTGCTGCTGCTCCCCATCGGGGGAACTACCGGTAGGGGAGTTGGGAATCTTTGATGCTGGCTCCTCCGTGACGAAGGTACTGGGGAAATAGCCCTTGATGCCGTTCTGTGTCACGCCGTACCACCATTCTTCCTCCTTCACGAACCCGTACACGCGGGTGCCCGAGGTCAAGGAGAGCTCCTGTCGGTGGGATAAGAATTGTTAGTGTCTTAGGATAATGTTTGTCTGTCGGATCGGGATGGAGTTCTCCTCCAAAACATGGTGCTTGACACGAAGCTGTTCGGCGTTTCTTTCAACATGGCCCCACTCACATCTTCACTCCCGGCGGTGTAATTAGCAGAAGGCAAAAAGCTCTTCCCTATTGTCACTTTTGACTTCTGAATCCAACCAGTTTCGTTATCTCTGCGCACAAAATAGAACCCCGAGGGATGCGACTCAAGGACGACGACCACTTTGTCCTTGGCCAGAGACATATGCCCAGGCTTTGCGCCTGTGACTGCCTCTTTCGTGAGGCCACGAGTAGTCATTCGCAGAAAAGTTAAGGCAAAATGTGGAGGTAAAAAATTTGACCTTGTTCCCTGGAAACCTACCTGAGGTAGGTCTCCAAGACGAAAAATCCTGTGCACTGCAAGAACACCCTACCACGCACCATGGCCAACGTTAAACATGTTGTGTACCCTGAGGTTCAGGTAAGCTTCTAAATTTCCCACTGGCGTGAAGGCGTACCACAAACCCGGCGGCGTAGAAGATATGATCCCTCAATCCAGCAACTGTTCAGGTCAACAGGGGCGGTCCCCCACAGCTAGCTTTGGGGCCCTGTTCGTGAAGCGTGACAAGTCCGCTCCCTCTATGCCGACCGATTTGAGTGTTGTCGCGCCCGCTGTTCACCCGGTCTTATTTTTCGGGACTCTGGAACGAATATATCTTGATCGATCAAACAGGCTCACCCTAAGGCGGCCATCCCCCCCCCTCACCCCACTCCCCCCAACCCCCCTAACTCCTCCCCGCCCCCCTCCAACCCCCTAACACCCTAATCCCTCGCCTCCTGCAGTCCCTCTTGTCCTCGCTGCCTAACTCGGACTCTAACCCCTGCGTACAAATGCCCTCATCTGCCGTTACCTACGAGTCCGGGCCCCCCGCGAATTCCCTCCTCTCGTACGATAAGCGCATCTTCAACACAAATTACGACACCGATCTGAAGTTTTACCACGACGCGGAGCTCTACGTCGAGCAGGGGCAGAGCTTCTGCAACATGCTCTACGCCTTCAGGAGTATCAGCAGGGCCATCCCTACCATCAAGGAGAACGATCCCAAGACGAAGCTCGACATCAACGTGAAGACGTTTGAGATTATCCGCCCCGAGATGGACAAGATCATGGACCTGTTGAATTACGTGAACGCCACGTCTGGTTTCATTGGGGAAATATTGAGTCGTCTCAAGGATGCTGAGGTGAGGTTCGGCTCGGATTGGATCGGATCGGATCGGATCGGATCGGCTCAGCGCACCTCCCCTATCCGACCCCCGTATCCACCCCAACTAACACACACACCACCACCACCACAGTCCTCGACGGTCCGTGAGGATTTTTGCGAGATGCTTATAAAGTTGATTGACGTCATGCAGAGGATTGATAATTTGAAGGAGAGCAAGGCTTGCCTCAGGAACGACTTTTCTCTGTACAAGAGGTCCTTCACCTTGGCCAGGGCCAAGATTGACACATCCGAACTCATCGGTGAAGAGGTGAGCAAATTTGGGTCGCTCCTCCTACCCCACCCCCTCCCTCCAAACACTAACCCCCACCCCAGATTAATCAACTCCAAATGTTCTTGGGCAACCCCATGTATCCTCGAAACATAATAATTCAACAACTGAACGAACGAGTGAAGGGCATCGGAGGCTGCGAGGAAGTCTTGATTGAGATAATCAACCTCGCCTGCACGAAGATCGAGGGGGGCTTGTACATGGGCGCGGAGGAGAAGTACTGCTGCTACAGATCTTTGCCCTACTTGCTTTTACTTCTCGACGGAGGAGAGAAGAAGGTGAGTCGAATGGCAAGGGAACGTTTGTCAAGCAAATAAACTAACCCCGCTTTTTTCGTTTCGCTTTTTTCGTAGACTGGCTTTAACGCGTTCAAGTCCAAGAAAGTTAACCTCTCGAGGGTCCAAAAAATCGTCAAGAATCTCCCTATCGTCCCTCAGGTTGGCGACATTGTCGTCAACCTCTCCGAATGCATCCGCCTTTGTCCCAACTTCGATCCCGACAAAATGGCCTCCGCGTGGGGTCTTGGCTTTATTCCGCAAGTCGTCGCGGAGAATTACAACCTGATTTGCCACTGGAAGGACATGAGGTAAGTAAGAATTGCTGATGCACATCAACTTTTCACGTCACTTCAACACTAACTCGTCGCTTTGCTCTTCGCCCCACCCCTCACCCTCACCCCCACTCCCACCACCAACCCAGAAATCAGCACACGAACTTCACCACCAAAATGGCCAAGGTGAGGCACTGCGAGGAGTTGAGAACGCGATTCTAGCTCGATTTCTACGCGATTGTAGTAACTAAGGTCGTCGCCGCTTCGCTCCTCTTTGTCACTTCGCTCCTCGCTTGCTGCTGTACCTAACCCAATCTTCACGCTCACTGCTCCTCTCTTCGCTCGTCGCAGGTGCTGAGCGATGTGAAACTCGACGAGATTCAGAAAAAGGTTGAGGATGTCCATGGTGGGAAGGTTCAGCCCCCCTCGCCGGAGGAAATCCTCGCCGAGACATCCGTCATTTATGACACGGTCTTTGAAGGCTGCAAGCTCCTGCAAGACTGGACTTGCCACATTATCGAGATGACCGCCTGGAAGTTCCAGCACCCAGCCAAGGACGCGGTAATGAAGGAGAGGGGGTGCGAGTACGACTTCAACAACACTGACAACATCATGAGCATAGCGTATGAGAGGGTCGTGCGGTACAACTACAACCAGGAGGACCTGAGCGTCATGGTCGACTGCATCAGTATGATCAAGAGCCTGTCGGCCATGCTCCTGGAGAAGGAGGGCAAGCTGGCCCCGGTGCTTCGGCTTTACATGCATACCTACGTCCAGAATTTCGTCAGCAACGATTTGAACCCCCTGGTGCAGAAGGCAGACGCCAAGGGCAAGAAGATCCTAACCTTCCTGCAGCAGATCCAGGGCATCGTGGTGGACTACCTCGGAAGCTCGGGCACTAGCGCCCACAAGAGCATCCGCAAGGCCATCAAGGAGCAGGAGAAGAGCAAGGGAGAAAAGAGAAAGTTCAACGCCAGGGTCGTCGGCCCAGGATCGACACAGCTTCACCTCCTGAGGGTCATGCTCAGGAGCATGAATGACGGAAAGGGAAGGGGGCACTACCTCAAGGACATCGACAAGAAGACCATGCCGTTGCTCGAGGCCTTTCACAAGAAGACGCACTTCTTCCCCCACATGTCAGTCCTCTCTTCCACCATTCAGAATGCGAACAATTTGGGCAGCCTCTGGTACCGAGAGCTCCACATCGAGATGACCAAGTGCACCCAGTTCCCGATTGAAATGAGCCTCCCGTTCCTCCTCTCGGAAAACATCATCCACAACATTGGTGATGTGCCCCTCGTGGAGAACGTCGTCTTCGTCATGGGCCTTTACAATGACGCAGCCGCGTGGGCGCTGCAGACTCTCCAGCTTCAGCACCTTTACGACGAGATCGAGGCGGAGGTGAATCTTGTCTTTGACCAGCTAGTCTTCTTGGTCGCTGACCAGATGTACGACCATTACAAAAACGCCGCGAGCAGCGCGCTTCTCGACGACGGGTACAAGAAGGCCATCGAGAAGGGCAAGGGTTACGCCCAGCTCACGGTGAACAGCAAGAGGTTCAAGACTCCGGCTAGCCAGCGACATGTTCTTCTCCTCGGCCGCTCCATCGACATGAACTACCTCCTCGCCTCCCACATCAACCACAAGATGGCCAAGGACATCGAATCCTGCATAAAGCGCTATGAAAACTCGGACCTTTCCCTGATCCTTGAAACAGAAAAAATGCTGGAGGTCATCAAGTGCATGCACATCCACCTCAAGCAAATCCTCGAAATTGACAGTTACGAGGACATGTTCAAGTCCGTCAACAGCGACGTGAATGCCATGCACATTTGCGGAAAGTTCATCAAGCACTCAACTATGACCGTCGTCGAGGACCTTCTCCCTAACTACAGCTTCAACATTCACACCAACCGCTTCGTCAGAAGTCCGATCATCTTCCAGCACAGCGGGAGGGAGAAAGACTCAAAGCAGCCGCAGGGCTCCTTCGGGTTTGGGCCGATTTGCACGCGCGCCTGGGACTTTTACTTCCGTCTATCCCGCGGATTCGTCGGGTCGCAGCACATAGACGCCCTTGTCCGCCTGTGTGGCGAATCGGGGGTCGAGCTAATCATGCAGGCTTGCCTTCAGCACATCGAGAAGAAGCTGACGGACATGCAGCCCTACCTTCGCAGTTTGAAGGAAGGCCTCCCCCCAATTACGCTACCTAAGGCGAACTATGGCACGGCTGCGGCCTACGGCTTCTTCGAGTCACGCCTGAAGCAGTACTTCGGCTTCATGGACCACCTCGACGAGTGCTTCCGAGGCTTCAAGGAAATCGGCAATGTCGTGGCCTTCTGCGGGATGCTCGAGAAAAGCGTGTCTACCAAGCAGTGCGGAGAGTACATCAACTCTGCGAGCTTCCTTGGGGTGCCTTGCAACTTGAAGAGTGAGTACGACGGAATTGTGGGAGCGACGGCGGGGAGGAAGGAGAGCGTGGTCGGGGAGGAGAGGGAGAGGTCTGTGCCGAAGACTAGTTTCCCGGACAAGAAAAGGTTCTTGCCCGAGGACGAGGCTCGCAAGTCTCCCTTCCACCAATGCCTCCACGGGTTCGTCGCCGCGACGGAAACGTACGATGTGATGCCCTTCGTCCGTGCCCCGACAGTGACCTCCAGACTGTTGAAAATGGCCAAGGCCTCGCACGCCGCATACGACCACCTGCCGTACTCACAAATGGAGCTTAAGATTGGAAGTCAGCTCCTCCGGAGCATCAAAGCCGCCGTCGTCAAGGTCGGGCTTGACGAGGACCTGGAGTTTGACCAGGGCCTCGAGAGCATCATGTCGACAGAAAAGTCAACGGAGTTCTACCGCCTCTTCTCCGTCCTGAACTTTTTGCTGTGCATGGAGCACAAGGGGCGCTGGGAGGGAGAAGACACGAGCGATGAGGGCACCGGCAACGAATCTGACCCGCACGTATTCGGACATGGCTTCGCAATGTGCGGAAGCGTCTTCCTGCACTTGTTTAACCAGACCTGCAAGTTCAACATGCTCGATTTCAGCTATCACGTCATCAAGGTTCAGGAGATGGAGAGGATCTCATCAGAGCTGAAAAGGGTTAGCGGCGACGACGGCCCCGTCATGGTCGACCCTATTTTGAAGAGCAGCAGCGACAACTTCGTGAAGGAGGCAAAGGCGCAGATGGACGTTCACGACATAATGATGTCCGCGCTTAACCAAAGAGAAACATCCAACGACGAAAAGAAAGCGGAGCAAGAGGAGAAGAAGGCGTTCACGTACTTCCCTCCACAGGACGACAGAAATATTAGGAGCATGGACAGCCGTATGAAGCAGCTACTACACAAGAAGAGCACGGGTGAGGGGTTAGGGAGTTATAGAGCAAGCGAGGATCAGGAGGAGGAGGATTAGAGAGGAGGAGAAACGAAAAAAATGTCAACAAAGCGAACGAGAAATCTTCTTTTTTAAATTTTAAGGCAATTGAGACTTCGTTGGTATGCATGAAGCGATAATCCGCGTTAGTCTATTTCCTTTCCTCTTCAAGTTACTTGCTGATTGTGTTAAAGATGTTAGTGTCACAGTATCCCGTGCCGAACGTTGGGCGGTTGTCAAGATCGTCGATCTCGTTTCCGTCGCATTCTGTGCTGATCTCATTTCCCTCCTTCAAAGGCAAGGTGGTGAGCCAGTCGAGCATGGTGGTGACATCCTTGCCCCCGCCGTTGGAGGAAGTGGTGTCAGCCTTCCAAAAATGGTTATTGTTGGTGTAGCAGTGCTGATCCGCCGAAATCAAGAATTCAACGACATTGTCATATTTGGAGTAGCCCTCGAAAATTTCGTTGACCTGCTTGTAGTACTCCTTAGGCTCGATGACGTCGGTGTCGTTCTTGATGGTGGCGGCAATGGCGGTATAGTAGGCGATCTGAACTTCGTCCTCCTTGCTGTTGAGGAACGCAAACGGCACATCCTCGTTGTTCTCGGCGGCGTAGGAAGTCATCTCCTGAAGGGTGATGGTGCCAGATTTGCAAGAATCGCGGAGCTCGGGGGCGCTGTCTAAGGCAGACACGTCGCACGCTCCGAAGTCAATGATGGTCTGACTCTGAGAGTCAGGCGGGAAAACACCGGAGTAGGAATCAGGGACAACGGCGGCGTCCTTGAAGCCGTACTTGTCACCGAGCTGTTGCAAGACCTCGTGGGCCCAGGCCTGGACTCCGAGACTTCCAGCAGAGCAACCCATTAAAACCAAAGACTCGAACTTGGTGAAATATGAGTCTTGAGCCTTCACCCAGTCGAGCGTGGCCTGAACGTTGGCTGCGCCCTGCTGAGACACGTTCTCGCCGTTCTTGTCGTGGGCGCTGTAGTCCCTCACGACCTGCCCAATATGGGCGTCGCCACTGCAGTAGAGGACCTGGACGATGGTGTAATCGATGAAAGGATTCTCTCCGGAGCACCCGTCACGGCAGAACACGCCGACATTCGAGTCTCCAGACGCCGAAGTGGAGCACAGGCCAAGCTCCGTGCTGGCTTTGTCCCAGCAGGCTCCTCCCCCCTGGAAGTAGAAAAGAAGCTTGTCGCTCGCTACGTGACGATGATAATGTTAGTGGTAAGTGGCCTGAATGAGAGAAAACGACATGTCGTTTCTGGCCGTGTGAATTCAGAACAAGAAAGTTGACGATTTCGATGGTTCGGTCGGGGCATCTTACCTCCGGGCCAAACTTGGAACTTGAAGGGTCCAGTGTTCGAGTAAATGCATCGAGTTTCGCCCCCTGGGTTGACCAGGGTCGACGTTCCGCTCGTGTCCATGTCACTGATGGCACAGCTATCAGCGTCAGAATCCATTTCACACTCAATAGATTTTGACACCTGCTCACGTTGCCCGATTACCTCCCTGATGGTATCAAAATGATCGCGCTTGGCCGAAGAGCAGGCCAGGAGGCTTGCCAAAATGATGCTTGCGGTAGATACTTTCATTGTTGGACCTTCTTTCTCTCAGGTGGCAATGCTTGGCCAGTTTTCCAAATATCGGCCTACAAAAGGGGGGGACGAATTCAGGTTGCTAACAATATGACTCAAAACGAATCATCTACAAACATCATCACCTCCTCTTCCAACCCTATCAGAACTTACCCCTCCCACTATCTTCTGTCAACACCAGCATCCCTCCCGACACACAAGCCGCCTTCGAATAAAGATTAATTCTTCCTCAGAAGGCAACACTTCTCGTGCTGAACACAAACCCCCAAACCTCCAAACTTAAAACAATTCGTCGACAATTCCAGTAACCCATTATCTTCCGAGTACATGAAGCCTTACAGCTGGCGAAATTCCCAGCCGATCCTCCATCGGATCAAAACCCTTCCGCCCGTCAAGGGCCGGCCGGGACTCCTTCCCCTCCATTTTTTGGCTTGTTCGCTCTTCATTCAATGCATGTACGTTTGGGTGGAAATCGTTCACGATATACGCACCGTAGCCTTCGCTGGGATAAGGGATTGTGCGACGACCTGCCCGAATCAGGTGGTTTGCAGGTTCGAAGTTTGTATCAAAACTGGTTTCACCAGCGTGGTCTTTTACCAGGCAGTGCTCAATGCTTTAGCCTTCGCGGCCGAACTATGGTACGTGAAAAAGTTGTTCGCAACGAAAGCCGAGCTCTGCGGAGAATTTGCTTCGAACATGCTCTTCGCCCATGCTATTTTGGTGTGCGTCTTCATAGGTTTGCCCGAGGGGCATGATTACTTTCTCCCCACATATATGGGTTGCATGGAGGCAATGCAACTTACCAATAAGCACGGCTTGCCGAAGATGAAGAGGTTAGCCCTGGTCTCGATATTAGCGCTAGGGAGTCTCTACGTAATTTACGTCGACACGGAGCAGATGCCGGTTTGGTGCGCAAAGTATCACCTGGTTGGAAGGTGAGAATAGTCAAATAGTACGCCATCTGCCCGCCCTCTTTTTCGAATCGATCCTTACACCAATGTTCGCTCGCCGCAGTCCCTGGAGAGGCCCGATGACGACCTTCTTGCAGGTGTGCAAACCGTCCTACCAGCGACAGGTGCATTTTCTTCTTTCTTCCTCCTTGTATGTCATGTACATCCTCGGGAAGTTCGAGGAAGGCATTGGTTTCAATGTGATGGGACAACTTTGGAAGAAGGACCTTGATGACTTCTTAAATGGCCAATTTGTTTCGGAAGTCAACAAATCGGCGATAGAGGCGACGCAGGCCATAGTCGAGCCAACTTCCGAGGGGTTGTTGGGTTCTGAAGGTAGCAGCGCCGGCTCCCCTGCCAGGTCCAAGTATGGCCTCGACAACCTGGACAGAACACCCTTTAAACACTTCTCCTCGTCAGGTTACACCCCTGAAGAAATTCAGGCTGTTACCAAAGTTATGAGCCTCTTCAAGGAGGCGAATATGGAGGACCTGAACTGGCCTGAGCCAGGCAACCTCTTCCACGAGGAGCTCAACGTGCAACTACCAAGCGAGAAGAAATCTCGCGGAAAGATGGTCGGAAAGGCAATCGGGTACGTGAACGAGTGCCCTTCGATGATCGCGAGCTGGTGCTGGGATTACTGCAGCGATGCGAGGAGGGCTTTCAATCACAAATTCGACATAAAGCGAGAGACCGTTAGCAGAGACAGCGACCATTCCATGACCATTTTTCAGCAGAAGTGGTTCCCCAAGCCCCACCTGCACCGAGACTTCCTCTTCAAGCAAATCTGGAAGCGCCTGGACGATCACACCATCATAGTCATTTACTACGACGACACCAATTCCTTCTTCAACGAAAGCTTTTTCCAACACCGCCAAAAGGAGCAAAAGACCAAGAGAGCTTATATCAGTAATATCTTGGTCCTTCAGGAACTCCTTGAGCTTGAGGACGAGGACGGCAACAAGTTTAAGCCCCCAACGGTCATGACGAAGGTTAGCCAACTGTGTATCCTTGATTTGAACGGTTACATCGATGATTCGCTTTCGCTGACCAATCTAAGATCAGCGCTGAGCACAATTAAGGAGATGCAGGACTTCTTCCCGAACGAGGACGCAAGTTCGAATATCCGAATGCGCAGTGAGTCTGTAGACACGGATTTAGACGAGGCCGTGAATGATGAAAAGGAAATCAACTGGGATTCGTACCAACTACTGCAGCAGGTGAGGTGCCGAGGGAGCGAAGCGAAGCGAGTGCCGAGGCCGCTTGTGGCCGAGACCATGGTTTTTTATAGTACCGACGACGACGGAAGGGTTGACAAAGTACAATATTAACAGCTTCAACTAACCCGACGCCCGACATAGGATGCTGATAACATCGACAACTATCTCAGGAAAGTTTATGCTGACGTGGGGGATGTTGCGGCCAGCGAGTTCACGGATGACGTTGAGGGGCACGCCGCCAAGAATACAAGGGCCGAAGAGGCAGCGAACAAGTTTCAGATCGGAGCCTTTTCCATGTGGGCGATCAAGAATTGCCCCGATGAAATCACCATGCCCTTTTCCGCCGAGGACAAGAGCAGCGACGACCCCAATATTTCGTCTTTTACCAAGTCCCTCCCCAAGCTCAAGTCTGAGAGGAAGAACCTCTTCAAAACGAGCGAATTTGACGACCCTGTAATCGAAGCAGAATACTTCGAGTACTACATCATTTCCAACAGGGCCGGCATAATGAAGATCGTTTGGATTTTGAAAATCTACGCGATCATCATGGTCGTCGTGATGCCTGCCTTCTTGGCTGACCAGGGACATTCGCAAAGGTGAGAGGCGAAGAGGAGCGAAGCGATGAGTTGCTAGTAGTTGCTAGTAGTTGCTAGTAGTTGCTAGTAGTTGCTGGTAGTTGCTGGTAGTTGCTAGTAGCTGGTCTCGACACTAATCATCGCTACAATCAGCTAACGTCAATCTTCATGCGACTCGCTATGCTCGTCGCAGCCTCGTGGCCATGCTCATAATGTGGTTCATGTCCATGCTGTTGGCATTTTTCAACCAGAAATTGCTGACGTCCCTCAAGAGAGGTCTCGTCAGCAACAACTCCTTCCATTTGGTCTCCGGCATAATTCTCGTCCTTTGTCTCGTTGCCGATTCCCAACTCATAAACGCGAAGATTTTCCAAACGGGATTTAGCCAGGGAGAAACAAGCAGCGAGTACCCAACCATCGACATCAAGTACCATCTCTTTATTTTCTGGTTCATCACTTTCCAGAGCCTCACCTTCTACTTATTAACTACTCGAGTCGAGGCCAGAATAGGACAGACGCACCAGTTGTTCCACTTGATCGAGAGTTTGGCGAGGCTGGTGATGATGATGGGTGTTCGGGTCTACAGGCTGTTTTTGTATCGCTTCTTCGGACCCGTGACGTGCATAATATTGTGCATGTACTGCACCACGATTCGGGAAACTCAATTCAGGAGCACCTTTTCGGTCATCTACGCTAGGCTGTACGAGAAGTTTTCTTACAGGTTAGACTCCCTCGCATCGGTGCTTCAGGAGGCCATGAGCCTTCCAGACGAAAAGGTCGAAGAAATCCAAGTTGCCATCAGGCAGCACGGCGTGGGAGGCAACGCTAACGTTATCGGCTTTGGTTGCAAGCAAATTCCAATCGAGGAAGTAGAGTACGAGAAGAAGATCGGACAGGGCTCGGAGTCAATTGTGTATTTGGCGCGATATAGGAACAAGATTGTGGCTGTGAAGCAGATTTCAATTTCCAACCTGAACAGGAGATCAGTGGGAAGCATGCTCAGCGAAATAAAGCTGCTGGCAGACTTGTCTCACAAGAATATCATACAGCTCCACGCAGCGATCATCCCAGGCCCTGAAACCGAGATTCAAGTCGTCGGGATGGTGTTGGAGCATGCCAAGGAGGGGACGGTGTCGTCGTTTTTGAAGTGCCATGAGAGTCTGGACTGGCAGGATTACAAGAGAAATATAGCGCTAGGGATCAGCAAGGGAATGAAGTACCTTCATTCTCGTCGGCAACCCATAGTCCACAGAGACTTGAAGACTACAAACTGCCTGCTCACCGAGTGGAGAGAAGTGAAGGTGACAGATTTTGGAGCTAGCCGCTTCTACAAGGAGGGTGTGATGACATCTGTCGTCGGTTCAAAATACTTCATGTCTCCCGAGATGCTCTGTGGGGATCGGTACGACGTAAAGACGGACGTGTATAGCTTTGGGAGCCTGCTCGCTGACATCGGCATGGGCGGAAATATTCAACGCCTCTTCTTGAACAGGGACGACGGTCCGCGCAGCATGGACTACAACAAATTCATGATCGAAGGTTGGAGGCCGAGTCTGCCTGAGGCCTGGGTCGAGGAGATGCCCACAATTACGGATCTCATCAACAGGTGCTGGTCGCACGATCCAAACGACAGGCCTTCCTTCGCAGAGATCAAGAAGACTCTGGCCAAATGGTCCGGCAAACTCAGCAGGACAATGAGGGAGAGCGCGGTCTTGCGAGCGAGCACAGAGTACACCAAAGAAGGTGAGAGAGAAGGGGCAACGCGAGACTGCAGAACACTTTTATTGAGCTCGCTAACGCCTTCTCTCGTCTTCGCAGACTTGGAGTTCATCAACGATGGCCTGCGCGACTTTAATCTGTTGAGCCTTCCGCCGGCCAATCACAAGCCGCAGGACGGGGAGCCCAGGACCAATTTTGCCTATTCGTCGCTTAAAGATAACACGTGGCGCGTTCATTTAGAGCTGTCCATCAACTTTCCCAGCTGGGAGGTGATGGACTACATCCTGGACTGGGATAATCCGGAAAGATGCGCTGCCAACAGGCTGCTTGGAGAAACGAGTAACTCCGTGCTGCATTTGGAGAACGAGCACTCTAAGATCGTTGAGACCATACTGTTGACCAGCAAGACCAAGGTCAAGCAATACGTTGCAAAACTCATGTGGAAAGAGATCAGCAAGGACAGTTTCTTCTGCTGGACCAAGACAGTGAAAGACCCCAGATGGCAGAATGCAAATGTTCAAAATGGTGGATCTTCGCTGAAAGCGGGTTGGACAGTCGTGGGACACCCAGACGGCAAATCCTGTCACGTCGTCCACAATAGCTCGCTACACGTGCCCCTACTACAGTCTAGAACCTACTACTACGATCTAGAAAAGTTCACCAACAGATGCAGGAGGCAACTTCATGATATAGCGGCAATCCTCAAGAAGCGAAAGGTGATGAAGGCGATAGAAATGCAAAAGCTCTACGACAGGAAAATCAGGTACCAGGCGAACGACTACATGCAGGAAAATATTGTCAAGTCCACAAATACAACGAACAGCCAAGATGAGGAAGTTCGGAGCGTCAACAACAATGAAATTAACAGCGACATGCCGTGGGTCAGCAGGACTGCGATGGACCAAGACTACAGGACGTGGAGGAGGGACAACAGGAAGATCACCGGAGTTGGCACCGACGGGCAGCGAAATAATTTGCCGCGAGTTGGCCAGAGGAGCAAAAGCAGAAATGCCCTAAATAGGAGCAACAAGAATATGGCTGATATTGCTGAAGACGGGGATTAAAGAAATTAACGCTTCTTTTCCAAAAATTGTTAAAATTGTGTTGATTTTAATCTCAACTATGTGTTTCGTCCCTCGGCGTTCAACTCCCCTCTCTCCTCCTAACCCCTACGTACTTTCAAAATTGTCGTGTGAATTGTCGTCGCAAAAATGTTCCGGTTTGTGAACTTAAAACGAGAAAATGTTCTCGCTTGCGAAACCGATCTTCGCGAGCGCCGGGTGGCAGCCCTGCGAAGCACGTAGCGATTCACATGAAAATTGGTGTTAGTGAGTTAAATTTGCATCTCCGCTTAGATAGTAAATCGTCTTGAGAGGATTTCTAGCCCTCACCTTTTCCAACATGATCGGAGGTCCGCACATGAGGACCCAGACGTCGTCGGACGGCGCGGGGAATTGTTCGCGGAAGAGTGTTTCTGAGACGAACCCGGTAGAGTGAGTCCAACCGGGCGGGGAGGAATCCGATAAAATGTAGTGGACCGTGATGCGACTCGGGTACTCCTCGACCCAACGGTCGAGGGTGGATCTGAGTAAAAGGTCGCCCTCATTGCGGCAGGCGAAAATGAGATTAATAGTGGTGGGATCCTCGGGATTTCTGAGAATATCGGCGGCGACCTGCGCCGCAGGTGTGATTCCAGTTCCTCCCGCTATCATACAGAAAACCTTCGCGGAATGGGGCTTATGATCAACGGTGAATTTTCCTTCTCCGTTATACGTGAACTCGCCGACGGGTCCTGCCACGAGCGAAAGTGTGAGTTGAACGCGGCAATGTACAATGTTTTTGTAGTTCCGGAGACGGATGTTGGTATCGTAAGCGTGCCTTCTCAGCTCTATAGGTCGTCGCCTCGTTCTCACCTTTGAAGTCAATGGTTTCGCCTATTTTGAGGGCGTCGAGATGCTGCGAAAAAATGCCTCCATCAGGGAAGCGAGGCGGCGCGGGAGGGTAAGCCTTGATAACGAATTTGACGCAACCGACGTCGTAGTCGCTTGAGACGGGGGTGTAGCGGCGCATCACGGTTTTGCCGTCGACCTTGGCGGACAGGAATATGTGGTTTCCGGTGGGCAATCCCAACGTCGTGTCGGGCGTGGGGAGTGCAAAGTTGAGGAGGAACGAATCGTGAGAAAGGACGATCTTCTCCTGTAGAGCGAGGGGAACTTTTTTCTTCGGGTTGAGGGCAACCCTCTTCTCCTGAACAGTAACTACGTTACTTTTTTCCTCTTCCTCCGTAACGAGATCGCCGATGTAGTACTGCTCCAGCAACTTGGTCGCCTTGGTGGAGTGAATCGCTTGGAAGTCTTCGGTCGCGTCCATTCCGGCGTTGATCATTATGGAATCTGCGCCGCCGGGGTGCTGCGTGAGGAGCGGAGCGACGAGTTAGAATAATGTAGCAGTGTGGGAAATCCAGAGACGGACGTCGATATCTCGTAAAGTGCCCTCTCACCTCTTCAAGGTACGGGGTGCAGTCGTACACCTTTCCTTCGACGACGATCCAGACGGAGTCCTCGGTGTCGTGTTGTTCGACCTGGGCCATGGAGAACTTCTTGGCGTTAGGGTCGTAGCTGGCGGACTTGGCAGCGGGTTGGGATTTTTGCTGCGACGAGCGAAGCGAGTCGCAATATAAGGGGCGTCGGTGACGTTAGAAATGGCGAAGAATTTGGCAGCGGCACCGTTACATATGGAAGTGTCGAGCATGTACGTCAATATTCATTACACACGCCTTTTCAGCTCGTCGCTTTGCTCCTCGCACACTCTCACCTGCTTGGCCTCCTCGAGCTCGTTCGCCTCCTCGATGTCGGCGATGAGGCCGTAGCCGGCACTCTTGAGTTTGCCTCCCTTGCGAGTCAGCCAGCCGCCGGGCTGCATGCCGGCGAGATCGGGATGCTCGAAGCGCAGAACGCCGTTGGAGTTGTGGATCTTAATCCTGAAGTAGTTGTTGTTCCCCATCCCCATCAGATTCCACGTGCAATCACGAGGCTGACGGTTGGAGGCCTCGTCGGTTGCTCTGACCATGATCTCCTTCGCACCGACGAAGGCAGAAGTCGGGATCATCAGCTTCCAGAAGACCCAGCACCACTTCATGTCGTGAGGCGTGGTCTCCTCGGTACGAATGATTTCGGCTAGGGACCACGTCACGCCGTCGTCGAGGGTGACCTGCGAAGAGGGTGAGGAGGAGGAGGAGGAGGAAGAAGAAAAGAATATTTTTGATTATCAGCAAGTTTCGAACCGAGCGAAGCGAGAACCGTTGCGAGCCGCTTGCGGCGAGGCCCGAGCGATGTCAATTCTCGCAACATTCCACAGCTGCTCCGTCTCGACTTTCTCACCTCAACGCGCGAAACAGCGCGGCCTCCTCCGGAGTACGCGTAGCCCCTGATCGTGTAGGGCTCCCCGAGGTGGTTGATGAGGCTCAGGGTCTCGTCGTGGTCGGGAGCGGCGATGGCAGAGTTGATGTTGAGCTCGTTGAAAATGTACTCCGGCTTGTACCACCACTTGCCCTTCAAGGACTCCTCGTAGGTGACGGCCGGGGGGAGGATGCGGTTGTCGTGGTAGTGGTAGTGATTGTAGGTTTCGTGCTCGATGATGTTGACCTTGTCCAACCACTTGATCATTCTGCCGCCGATGTAACCGGGGATGATGACGCGGATGGGGTAGCCGTGGTCGGGCTTTAGGCGCTCACCGTTCTGCTCGTAGGCGAGAAAGATGTCGTTGGCCTCGTTCATGACCTTGGCGAGGGGGAGGCTGGTGCCGTACTTGACCTGAGCAACGAGCGAAGCGAGGAGGAAAGGGGGAGGTTTTTACGACGTTAAAAACCGTGAAGAAGGTTGACAGCAGTTACGTTTAGAAGCGGAACGTATCGTTGATTCACATGTCGTGATAAAGCTACTCGTTCTCCTCCCCTCTCCTTCCCTTAAACCTTCCTCTCACCTTCGCGCCCCATTTTTCGGGGAAGGGACCGTCGCCGACCTTGTTGGGAAGGTCCTCGACCCCGATCATCTCGCAGTGGAGGCCCCTGCGACAAGCGAAGCGACAAGAGAGGGGTGTTTGTGTTAGAGTGCGTATTACAGTGGCGTCGACAGAAGCTCGTACCTGGTGTCGGATGGGACGCCAAGGGAGTCGAGGATGGTGGAGAGACGAACTCCGGTCCAGACGCTGGTGGAGACTCCAGCGGCGCCCCAGTTGAAACCGATGGTTTGCCTGACGAGGTTCTGCTCCTTGCGACGGTTTCCAGCGCACACGAGAGTGATGGGAAGAGTGATGGACGGGAAGTTGAGAATGTCATCCATCGAGATTTCTTTGACGCCACCGGAGAGGACGTTGAACTTCACGGTATGATCCCACGACAGCTTAGGCACAGCGCCATGGTTGCGCACGTAGTGCAAATGGGGGGG
The DNA here is from genome assembly GCA_030267945.1 of Triparma strigata. Classification (NCBI taxonomy): domain Eukaryota; class Bolidophyceae; order Parmales; family Triparmaceae; genus Triparma; species Triparma strigata. The sequence goes on from BRXY01000193.1 coordinate 25,261, forward strand.
CGTGATGAAACCGGTGTCGTGGAGGAGCTTCAGGGGAGCCTCGGTGTTAAAAGGATGGCGGCCAGTCAAACGAACCATCCTGAAAGGTTTTGTTAACATGTTAATGTGTCGTGTGAGCGGAATAAGGCTTCGTCAATCGTCGAACGAACAGAACGAACGAAAAGAACTCACCTTCCGTCGCGCTTCACCCACTCATCAGGAGTTCCAATGTCCCTCGCATCGACAGAGGAGGGCTTGCCATTCTCGCAGAAGGGAATAGGAGTATCAGAAGGATACGGACCGTAAGGTTGAGTGACCTTCTGTGTCGTATCGTCGCTTCTTGAGTTCGTTCCAGGAGGCATTGTCAACTGTGCGGTGAGCGGTAAGGTGGTGAGAATGAAGATGAAATACCTCACAACCTCACTTACAAACGCATCGTCATCATGGCATTCTATGAGCCACTTTTGCTCTAGCGGCGACGGTCCGGGTTGTCAGGACAGGGAGCGCTTCCGTGTGTTACTAGAAGTTGAATACTGCATTTAGAGACGACGATGACGCGAAATACACTTACAGTAAGTCCAGAGGTGAAAAATGAAAATCGAAAAAAAGATCGAAAAAAAGACCAAATCATTTTATGCAAAATCAAAATACAGTTACCTCCTTCTTAGAAAAGATCCTGGAGTGACGCGAAAATTGCCTCCATCCCTTCACCACCCAATAATCCCTCGAGTCCCAGACTGCCGAGGATACCAACTTCTCCCACGCTGCCTGCAGCTAAAATGAGGAGAACAGAGCCGATGGCGAACAGAGCAGCTCCGTTCTTCAGATCCAGGCCGTACTTGTTCTTGTAGCCGTCGTAGAGAAAGTTGAACTGCACGGAGAAGAAAATGGGCAGAATGGGCTGGAGCATCCTAGTCACGACTCCTGCGTAGTTGAAATTTTCGAACCTTCCGTCGACGTACTTGAAGGGGGTGTCGAAGCCGCGGATGATGATGTCTGAGGCGAAGCGGCTCAGGCCCTGCACGGCGGCGCTCCTCACGAGGCGGCGGCTCCTGTAGCTGTCCAGTGCGCCCTGAATGTTGTTGCGGTGTTTGACGTTCGCGAGCTGTGACAAGTGGAGGAGACTGGTTGTTAGTGCAGATCTCCCTCGGCTACTTCAATCACGAGTTTTCACTCGTTCTCACTCTTTCTCTCTCGTTCTCACCTCCTCCCCCAAAACCATGGCGTCCTCGATGGCTTGACACCCGCCCTGACCGAGGTTGGGCATCATAGCGTGCACGCTGTCGCCTAGTAGCGCGACCGGCCCGTCAATCCAGGGCTTGACGACAGAGGGGGGGCGGTCGTACAGGTCGCGCTGTTCGATTTCGTGCTCCTGGGTGGCCTTCAGGATGGCGTGAACGTCGACGGACCAGCCCTCGAAGATGTCAGACAGGTACTTGACATTGCCGTCTGGCTTCTCTTCGCTCGCTGCGCTCCCCGGTTCCCTTGCCAAGAACGCGTACCACTGGTAGTTCCCCTTGCCGATGTCGGTGATGACAAAGTACTGCCCCGGACCGATGTAGACCGCGTAGCCCACCTCTCCGTTGGTCGGGTTGTCGTAAGCAAGTTCGCCGGCGAAGACAGTGTACCCCGAGTAGGTGACGCCGCTGCCATCTCCCCTCGCCGGCTCCTCCCTCATACTTGCCCTAACGTTGCTCCAGATTCCGTCCGCGCCGATCAGAACGTCTCCGTCGATGACCGTCCCGTCGTCCATCTTCACCTTGACGCCTCCGTCGTGTCTCTCGTAGCTCTCAACTCCTGCGCCGTTCTTGACGTTCCCCTGGAGCTTCTCCAGCAGAATTTCCTGCAGGTCGGGGCGGTCGATCACGCCGGTGTAAGGCATGTTCCTGTCGACAGCGGGGGTTCCCAAGTCGAACTTGGCGTACCACTCGTCCCTAACCCCGTCCTTGATGCCGTTGGTCTTGTCTCCGGTGTTGGTGAATTTCGCCTGAACCTTCCCGTAGACGTCAGCGTCCATCTCCTTCAGGATCTGGAGGGCGTTCGAGGCGAGCTGGATGGGGCCTCCAAACCTGTGAGGGGGTTAGAGGTTTGAGGAATTCGCGTTCTTCTCCCCGTTTTCGGTCGCGTCGCTTCCTTCAGTTCTCATTTCCATCAAGCCTCACTTCACTTGAACACCTAGGATTAAAAAAACTCTCTCACCTCTTGAACTCAGACGTCTTCTCCAGTACGGTGACCTCAACGCCGGGCTGCTTCTTCAGAGCGCAGCCTAGGGAAAGCCCTCCCACGCCAGCGCCAGCTGTAATCGAGTTTTTGGTAAAGTTACAGTGTCAGCTTGCGCTCCAACTCAGTTCACAAACAGCCTAACTTCTCACCTATCAGCACCTTCATGGGGTTATCGACCGAGAACTCGTCGCTCCTCGTCAACGTGCTCGCCCTGATATCCGTCCTGCATCGAGATCCGCTCACGGCAGGGAAGCCTAGGGAGGCAAAGGGCGCAGGCAGAAAACCAAATGCTGCCGGCTGCAGACTGCTGAGCAGGAGAACCACGAACGCTGCAGTGGGATTCGACATGGTGAACGGGGCGGAAGTTACTTCGGTGGACAGGACCCAGAAAAATTAGTCAAAAGACGGAAGCTGACGGCGTGGCAGCGATTTCTAGTGTAAGCCTGGTAAAGTTGCCTGACTGACCACTCTGAGCTGACTCGGATCAAAAACGCTCAGTTTACCCACTTAGTGTTTTTCACTCGTTAATTTTTGTCAAATATGCTGCGGTTAGTGTTATTTATCGCGCTAATAACCCAAACAGGGAGCTGGAGGCTAGCGATGCCGAAGCCCACGCCGCTCCCCAATCTTAACCTTAACAAGGTGGTCCCTGCGGCCCTGTTGAGCGTGAGCCTGCTGGTGGGAGGCGCAACCGGCGCAGACGCTAGTGACGGGAAGGCTATAGGTTTGTGCTTGTTAGGTAAGCAGCGTGAAACGGGTCATTCCACAATGAAGGGTGTCTTTCGCTACCTCATCGTTTTCACTCTCGACCCTACTACTGGCCCACGCCCTCCTGAACGCTGAACTAGCTTTCTAACTGCCCCCCCCCCCTCCCCCCTGACCATCGTCCGGCAGATAAATGTCGGCTCCCCCTCGCTAAGTGCATAACAAATCCGAATTGCCTGGCCAACGTTGCCTGCATCCAGGGCTGTGCATCGAAGGAAGACGAGATAGGCTGCCAGATAAAGTGCGGCGACCTGTTCGAGAATACTGTCGTCGGCGAATTCAACAAGGTGAGAACTTTCGAGGCGCGTATACGAGATATCGATTTATTGACGCTGCTACTAAAATATCAAAATAAAAATCCCTCAAATCACTTCGCTCCCTCGGTACTCGTTTCACCCAACTCAACCCAACCTAATCCCCCCCCCTCCCACCCACCGACCAACAGTGTGCGGTTAGTCAAATGGCCTGCGTTCCTCAGAGGCCGGACGACGGGAGCTACCCCGTTCCCTCAAGTGATGTAGTTGTTAAGAAGTTCCCCGTCTCGTGGTTTGACGGGCCTCTCTACATCACGTCCGGTCAGAACGAGCTCTTCGACCGCTTCCCGTGCCAGCTGCACCTCTTCACTTCCTCGTCTTCGACCAATAGTTTTTACGGATCTCTTAACTGGCGCATCTCTGAGCCGGACGGGGAGTTCCTCACGAGAGACGCGGTCCAGAGGTTCAAGCAAGATAGCGAGCTAGGTGGACACATGATCAATCACGATAACGAGTACCTTCACTATCAGGATGACTGGTACATCATCGACTGGTCCGACGGGAGTGACGGAGTCGATCCGTTCGCTTTCGTTTATTACAGAGGCTCAAACGATGCCTGGGACGGCTACGGCGGAGCATTCGTCTACACAAAGGCTGCAAAGTTCCCGGAGTCCATCCGCAGCAGGTGCAGGGAGGCGGCGAAGAAGGTCAGGTTCGACTTCGATAAGGACTTTGCCGATACAGACAACACATGCAAGGTGCAAACCGATGATGAGAAGGTCATGTTAAGAGAGAAGTTTGTAGGAAAGGAGTTGGCTCTAACCGAGGAGCAGGTAAGGAGCTGCAGCGTCGATTGATTGTAGTAGCCTCGGCCGCTTCTTCTCCCCCCCCCCCCCTCGCTATGTAATTCTAATTCTCCGCTTCGCTCCTCTCCTCGCAGCTGCAACGGGCGGCTTTGCGGGTTCGCGGCTCTACCACCAACTCCGTCAAGGCGCAGAAGATATTCTTCGAAGACGAAGGGTCCATCGCTGGAAGGGCTGTCGAGAGCCTCAAGGAGAAGGGGCTAGCTATCGAAAGGGCGATCCTTGAGGAGGTTGAAGTGCTGGAGAAGGACCTCGAAATCACCAAATAATAATGTTAGTGATGAGCGATAACGAATTTAATAGTGAATACGGAATTTTGTTAATTAAGTCCTTGGCGTCGTTCGTCGTCGGTCACCCAAAGGCGCGAGTTCCGTGAACAGATCCCCCCAAGTCGAATTTCTTCTTCTTCGTAAACTTTTTTGCGCCTGCTTCAGTTCCGATGTTGAGGAATTGGGCAGAGTTACCTGCTGCCGGTAACCCCAACCCCGCCCCCGCCACCATGGTAGAGTTGCGGTTCCTTGGGGACTTCGGCACGGGCACTTGCGCGTAGTTTGTGACCAGGTTTTTGAGCTTTGCGAGTTCAAATGCGTAGCGGTTGTACGTGCGGCCCTCTTGCCCGAAGTCTTCCAGAAGGTCCACCTCCCCGATGCTGTTCAGAGCCTCGCGAACCTCCCACAAGGTGACGATCCCCAGATCGCCCATAGTCGACGCCTCTAGGACGACAAGGAGCTACGACGAGTTAGAATTACGAAGAGTCCGATACAGTCTCTATTGCACAACACTTCGTACCTTCAACAGCTGAGCTTGGGTCAAGCTCGCCGCGATAAGCACGGCAGCCTTGGTCTGGAAATGGAGGAAATTCAGATACGTGCAGTGGCGGCCGATGCTCTGGGTCAACTCGTCGTCCAGAAAAGACGGGCGCCTCTTTTTTTTGCCGTCGGCCCCGTGTGCCTGCAGCAGCTGCGACGGGTGTCACGGGCGAAGCGAGTCGCAGAGAAGTTGTTGTTTGTGAGTTGGCTGCATCGCGGCCTGAATCCATTCTCAGCTCTCACCTGTTGAGAGTCCTCGCTCGTTCCAAAGTCATGGGCTGTACGAGTGAAGTCGTGCTTCATCAGAGAGGCCGTACTCTCTCGCCTGTTAGCGTTCACGTTCAGCAGACGGTCGAGGAAGTCAAAGTAGGCCTCGGGGAGGTTGCTCGGCATGCCCGGGAAGTTCCTCAGATCGCGACCTTGGATCTCCTGCATCAGGTCGAAAGCCTCTTGAACGTCCGTTGCGGGGTATCCAGCCATGATGACGGCCATGATGACACCGATGCTCCAGACGTCAGCGGAGTACGAGTAGCATCCCCCGAAAACCTCCGGAGCAACGTAGAACGGGGTTCCGGCAAAAACAGTTGCGAACTGGATACAATTTAAAGTTAGATACTGCAGTCACCTCGTGGCATCGCTCTTCGCTGTAGCTCACCTCAATTTCGTTCTCGTCGCTGTCTTTCGAATGCGCTCGCTCGCCTCCCTGCTTTTTGTTCATGAAACACCCGCACCCAAAGTCGATCAGCTTCAAGGGCGACTGGTCCATTTGGTGCTTGAACATGATGTTCTCTGGCTTGATGTCGCGGTGCATGATGTGGTGGGCGTGGCAGAAGTCCACGGCGCTCAAGAGCTGGTAGCCGATCCAAGACAAATCCCCGAACGAAATCTTTCCCGACCTCTGAGAGCTCAAGTACGTGAACAAGTCGCCGCCGGCGCAGAGCTCCGTCACGATGAAAATCTTCGCAGGCGACTCGAAAACGCTGTGGAGATTCACCACATTCTTCTTCCCCTGTGCGTTAACAGGACGAAGCGATGAGTTAGAATTGGTGAAAGGTTTCGTTGAAAGCAGAAAGTGATTCCCTGCTTTCTTACCTCCAGAACCCGAAGGATATCGACCTCACGCGACAAGGCCTCCTTCGACAAGGGCGTGTGGACCACCCCGTCAACAAATGTCACACCTTTCTTCATTACCTTCGCCGCAAAGCATTGTGACGGACAGCTGTGGAGGCGGACCTTGTGGACTGCAGCGAACTGCCCGCGTCCAACCTGAGGGGTCGGTTGTGAGGAGAGGATTGTGTTAACAACGGCGTGCGTAAAGTGGGAAAGCGAAGGTAACCCTCACCTCTTCTAAGAAGTCGTAGATTTTCAGAAAGTCAACGCCGTTGCCGTCCGGTCGAGTGATTGTATTCGACGAACCGATTGATGTGCATCCTCCCATCAGAGTATGTCAGTCACCAATCAACCAATACAACAACACGCAGTGGTGTGGGTTTGATGGTGTTGTAGGGGGTGAATGATGATTATGAATATTGATTTTAATAATGGTAGATTGTTACGACGTTCGTGGGTTGAGAGAATGGGTTGAGAGAAAGTATTACAATTTGGCAGAATTTTTCTGACATTCGGCTGATAATCAACAATCATATCTCATCACAACGTAAGTGATACGTCCTCAATTTTATCACAAAACGTTTTGATTGTCTTTAGAAAGCACCAATTAATCAAACTAGAATCAACGTCGACGATTAAAGGCAAAATGGTTCAGGCCCGAACTGCTGACGCCGATGGGCTCTAACATTCTCGCAACCGCTCTCCTCCTCTCGAACAAGATAGCGCTCCTAAACGATGCCCAGTCGCCCCCGTAGGAACGCTGCCGCTGTGGCCTCTCTTAGAATGGAGGATGCGGCGATGGAAGAGGTCGAATATATCGATGTCGAATCCAGTGTTGATTTCACGCCGCCGAGTCCAAAACCGGTCAGGCTGAGGAAGCTCAAGGTCACGCTCGTCAAGTCGGCGTCGAAGCAGCAGTCCAAGGTGGCAAAAGTTCAGAAGAAGCAGAAGCAAAAGAAGGCGCAGGAGGCGACTACCCCAACGACGTCGTACGTCACGGTGGAGAGGAGGCCTAACCCTTCCAGGGGACAAAGCGACCCTAACGACTCTGACGATGATTCTCTCACCGAGGAGATGAGGGGCCGCCTCCTCCCCTTCATCTTGACTTTCGACAACGAGGAGCAGGACCGCATCCGCCCCGGGTCTAGGTCCGCCTGCTATTTGGACTCGGACGACGAGGCGATCGGGGTCTACAACCGCGAGAGGATTGTCTATGAGGAGGCGACCTTGAGCGACAAGAAAAAGAAGAGGAACAGGAAGAAGAGCAGGACGACCGGCCACAAGAAGAAGGCGCAAGCTCCGTCGAGGAAGAAGCAGAAGAAGGCCAGCGTGAAGTCCAGGTACACCCCCCTCACGGTCATCACCACGAACGCCAAGGTCTATGCGAGCGAATCCGACTCCTCTTCCGAATCGGAGGGCTCCTTCGCCTCCGACCCTTCCACCGTCCATTCTTTCACGCCGCCGTCCCCCTCTTCCCCTCCCCTCGGTCCGTTCGACCGCGGAAAGCTCCACCAGAGTAGGAAGAAGATCCGCGCCACCGTCGGGGAGACCAAGACGACCAAGACGAAGCTTTCCTTCTCGTCTCCCGCCACGACCGCATCGAAGGCCAAGGGCCAGGGCCAGAAAAAGCAAAGGGACGACTTCGATTTCGAAGAGGATTTCGAAGAGGATTCCGATGACGACGAAGACGAGATCCCGGCCCGCAAGTCGTACCTCGGCCTCAACCCTCCAGTCCTCAAGCGCTCCGCCGCGTATTTACAGTCAGAGGACGGTGACAGCGTAGACAGCAGCGAGGACAGCTGCGACGGCAGCGACGACAGCGACGTCAGCTTTGCGAACGTCAGGCACGCGAGGAAGAGGAATTCTCAGACCCCGAGGGCGAAGTCGAAGGCGAAGAGGAGCATCGGAAAGAGCAGGAGGAGGTGAACGGTGATCAGTGATCAGTAGGAGATGCATAGAATTGTAGAAACTAGATAGTAGAATAATAAAAGTAAGAAAAAGTAAGCGTAAGAACTTGTGTTGCAGTTGTTGATTACTTTCATGCTCTCCTACGTTTTGAGATGTACGCCAAAATCAGCCGGCAAGGAAACACCTGTGATGCAGCGGCCGGGTTTCGAACAGAGGAAGGCAACGACGTCGCCGAGCTCCCTTGGAGTCATGGTGCACTCCATCGGCACGATTCGAGACGCGATTCCAGCCACCATCTCGTCACGATTCGCTCCCCTCGTGTCGGCCAGCCGGCCCCAAGCCTCTGTCTCAGTGACGCCTGCGACGAGTTAGAACTTTAGATATAGATAATAACAAAGGCAATTGATGCTTTCTTCTCACCAGGAATTACGACATTGCAGTTACACTTCTTCTTGGCCGCTTTCAGGGCAAAGAGGCGCATCGAGTACTCCATGATGCACTTCCCGGAGCCGGGCATGTCGTAACCTGCGTTCGGATTGTACTGCTGAGTGCACCCCGGCGAAGAAATTCCAATGAGTGAGCCCGGCGCCTCCTCAGACATCCTCTCCAGTCCACGCTCCATCAAGTCGATGAAAGCGTCACCGTACAATTTTTGATAATAGTGCATCGCACCGAAACCCTCCTTCAGAATGGAACCGTCTCCGAACGAAATGGGGACGGGCTTGACACCCTCGCAGTTATCCGCAGTGATACCAACGTACTGACCGGCGTTATGAATCACAGCCGCAAGACGTGCAGAGGCAAACTTTTTGTCGTAGCATTTGAATATCTCCTCACGGACGCTGGGCTTAGTCAAGTCGCCGCCCACCAGCTCAATCTGCGATTCCGGCCAATTCTCCTTCAGGGCCTTGGCCGTCTTCTCTGCGGCCTCCTTGTTGCTGCCGTAGTTCAGGATCAGATCAAAGGGCTCGCTCGATGACGCCAGCAGTGCTTCACTTATGCCGGCTCCTATCCCACGCGTACCCCCGGTGACAATTGCCACTGGACGGCTAGTTAGAGGCGTTACCATGGTGAGGCATAATAAGAGTAGTACGAAAAGCATACTGTGTAAAGAGCGGTACGCGAGGTAAAGTGATGAAACACAATAAAATTGAGGAGGGGGTTACCCAGGTCAAAAAGAAGGGAATCCTTCCACCAAAGATTCATTTGTCGTTAGTAAACCGCCAAATTGATAGACACCGCGCTGTACATTTTTCTCTGCACCCTCCAGCTTTATACAAACGCACACACGCAGTTTCTGTAAGCGACAGACAGCCGAAAAAGGGACAGTCTAGATCTTCGCTCCCCCGCCGCAAGCCTTCGTGTCCTAGATCATGGCCCATCGTCGACGCGGCGTCGGCGTGGGGAAGAAGAAGGCCACCAAGAGCGGTAATGATACTTCCTCTGCGGCGCAGGCTCTCGCCAAGGACCTAAACGAGGGCGACCTTGAATTTGTGAAGCGTTCGCTGTCCAGCCTTGAGAGTGAGCTGACCAAGTTCGCCACACAGCACGCTGACAGCATAAAGACGGACCCCGCCTTCCGCTCTAAGTTTCTCAAGATGTGCGCGCTCCTGAATATCGACCCCATATCTTCGAAGCAGACTCTGCTGGGGTCTGCGTTGGGAATCGGAGACTATTATTACGAAGTGGCTGTGAAGGCGGCAGAGGTTTGCATGGCCACCAGGACCAAGAATGGCGGTGTCTGTTCGGTGGAGGAGGTGAAGAGGCTGTTGCGGAAAAAGGGTTCGTCCATGACGAAGGTATCGACGGACGATATACTTCTGTCGATCTCCAAGCTGGGCGTCCTTGGGGGAGGTGAGGAGCTTCGTCTCGGTGCTGCGAGGACGAAGGCAAAATTTCGTGGAGTTGTCCTCGGCTCGGCCACTATCCACTAATTTATTATACTCGTCTTTCTTTCTTCACTCCTCGCAGGGTTCAGGATCGTTACCTTGGAAAAAAAGCCGTACGTGGTCAGCGTGCCAACGGTGCTGAGCTCCGACCACACCGATGTGCTGACGGTTGCACAGTCTGACGAAACAGGGGAAAAGGGGTGCTTCTCGATTTCCGAGATTTTCAATGTAAAGGGTTGGACGGAGGAGAGGGCGGAGAGGGCGGTGGAGACTTTGGTCAGGGAGGGCATGGCGTGGGTGGACGAGGGTGGAGCGGGGGGGAAGGCGAAGCCGCAGTTTTGGGTTTGGAGTGTCTTCTTTCAACAGGATGATGAGGATGAGTGAAGAAAAAATACAACTTCTTATACAGCTTAAAATTCTTAATTCTTAATATTCGCCCCCCTCAATATCGACGTTAACAGCCTCCACCAAGACCGCATTGCTGTTGGTTCGGGCTTGAATATTGGACCAGTAAGCGTCGCTTTCGGTAACAGCGGTCGCAAGCGGCACGGCCCGGGCAAAATGCTCTACTTCCACCACTTCCGGCTGTGCATCGAGGAAGAGTTTCTTCTTGAAGAGCAACACTGCTCCCCCGGCGAGGCGTTGGAAAAAAATGAAGTAAGCTGTCGAAGCGAAGGGTATGAAGCTCAACAAGAAGAGACGAAAGTAAGAGCACCACGCTAGATCCCTCCTCTCTTTTGGGGTTTTGGGATCCTTACGCAGCAGCTGCTTTTCCTCAATGCCTTCGAGATCAAATTGTTTCGTGAGATTTATGTGATGGTCACGATTTTTGTTGTCGGAGATGATTTTGGCGCATAAACTCTCAAAATTTTCACCAGATGCCGCGTCACCGAATTCCTGTTCGACTCGCGACTCGACCCTGACGACCAAGAAGCCCTCGCTGTCCACACCATTAGAGCTGTAGTCAACGCAGCCTTCGTACAGCCAGTCTCGTGTCTCTCTATATGACGTTACCTTCACCATTCGAGTTTTTCTGTGCTTGCCCATTCCTGTTGTCTTCCTCTCGTAGTGGTAGCAATCAATTGAGGCGCTTACTTCCATCTTCTTCTTCCGCACTTTATTTATGTAGACGTCAAGGGCGGAAGAATCCTTCATGTTCGAAAGATACTTTGCAGTATAGCTGCCGCATGATGCATGATAAACAATAAGAGCGTAAAAGAGGTAAAACAAGTATACGTTTTGACCTGGGCTGCTCTCGTCGTAAGGGTCGCATTCGTCATCCCAGTTGTTGTATTTCTTGCATTCTTCGGCTCCCTGTGCGCCGAGGAGCGAAGCGAGAAGTGAGAATTATGAAGCGTGGCCGGTCGTTGGCAGCTGGTAGTTTGCTCTGCTGCTGCTGCTCTCCTCGCTCTCGCTCACCATTTCACCACACAATCTACATGAGGATAAACCGTCAGTTAGATTCTCTATTCCCAGAAATAAGAATACGAGGTGAAAGAGTATATTCCAACCGAGGTCGGCCGAACAGCAGCCCCCCCGCTTGGTAGCAACCCTTACATTTCGGATGCTCTCAACAAAGGCGGAGACAACTGGCGGTGCTTGTAGGTTAGAGGCCGTGCGCGATACTCGAAGCCTCTCGCTGTGGTTGGGGGTGTAGGAAGACATATAAGTTTGACCGTGGTTTCGCTCGCTAGACCACGTAGTCATCCCGACTGGGAAGTCAGTGGCAGTTGTGCCTGGGTTTTGAGCGCTCATCGCTGCTCCGTGGAGGTGGGCAGGAAAGGTGGGGTTAGGGGCCGCGGTGGAAAGGGGGGGAGTTCCCGAAGCAGTTATATATGCAGGAGGGGGGGGGGAGGAAGGGTGAAACGCTGAGGGAAGTCTTCAACACCGGCCTTTGATAATTGGCGGAATTATTATTCAGCAGAGCATAAATTCTGGGTTCTTGGTGGACAGGAACCAAAAAACGACATCCGCACAACATAGGCATGTTTCCGCTCACACATCTCTGTCTGTTGGGGCTTCTAGTGGTAACCCTGGCTTCGCTGTGCGCTGCAAAGACATCCAATCCCCCTTTATTTAAACGCCCAAAGTACTTCTTTGTTTTTGGTGAACGAAGATCTGGCGCTAGCTACCTTTCGGAGCTGATTCGCTCGAACGTGTCGCCCCACGAGCTGGTCGACTGCAACATCTTGAAGCACGGTGTGGATACGGAGCGGAGTAGGCATGGCCCGCTGCACCATGAAATGCACAGTGCTGCTAGACGGCCTGATACTCATGATCTTCCCAATTTGGATTCGTCGAGAGCACCAACTTTCCCGAGGGAGGCGGTTGTAAGCAGCAAGAGCTTGGAGATGATGCAGTGTCCGGTGGAGGAGACTCTGTTCATTTACGTGACGAAGAATCCTTACAGCTGGGTGAACAGCATGACTTCAAGGAGCTACAACAATGCGGCTCCGAGGCGGTCGACGATTCGTACAGTCATTAACAGTAGATGGAACAACAACTACGAGAACTACAGGGGTGGAATATTGGAGATGCGGTATGACAAGATGAAGGCGGCCCTGAAGCTCAAGGACATGCCTGGAGTGAGACATTTTCAGGTAAGCAGAGGAGCGATGGGACGAGTCGAGGAGCGAAGCAACGAGATAGTATTAAGTGGCAGAATACCGATGACATGTTACCAGCCCGTACACCTCTAACTCGTCACTCCGCTCGTCCCAGCACGTCAAGTACGAGGATTTCTTGGAGAACGCCAGGAATAGTCTGACCGACTTGCTGCAAAAATTCGACATCCCACAGTCGAAAGAGTACAAGGGTGTCTACTACGCCACGAGGGGTGAAAAGATGACGGAGAAGGGCTTGGTGAAGGCCGACCATATCGGAGAGAAGTTCAAAAAGTTCACTCACTACGTGGAGGGGAAGTATCTCGACTTGTACGACGTCAAACTAATGGACGAGGTGACGGGCAAGATGAACGTGGAGCTTGAGAGCAGGGTGGGGTACAAGGTGCCTCCGGAGGGCTTCCACAAGTCCAAGGAGAAGCTTATAAAGCTCCCCGAAGGATTCTTCGGCAAGCTAAGCCACTTTGGATTTAGCTTGATCTGGTGGATCGTTTTTCCCCTCACAATCATTCTTGCTTGCTTGACTCCCGTCGCCGTTTGGCTGGCACACAGCAGCGAGGCCGAGGAGGTTGTAGAGAGGGGTGACGGGGTCACCGTCGAGCAGGAGGAGGAGCGGAGGAGGGGACTGAACGAGGCGAATAATGTAGGAGCGGGACACGGGGGAGTTTTGCAGGAGGGGTGGTTCGAGGCGGTCGACGTGGACTCCGGTCGACCGTACTACTTCCACAGGGCCACGAGGCAGGTTACGTGGGAGAAGCCAGTCGTCAAGGCTCCTCAGACCAACGAAAGGTACAAGAAGACGGACGAGTTTGACGAGGTGGCCTTCAACGATGCTCTGCACGCAGTTTCGACCGAAAAGGCGAGAGATAGGCTGCCCCTCAACGCCACCAGGGAACAGAAGGAACAGCTGACCGCCGAGATCAGCGCGGACCTTCGGCGGCGATACATTAAGAACGCCTTGAAGCAGCAGAGGGAGGCAGAGGCTGCTGGTGTCGGTGGTGTGGGTGGTGGAGGTAATTGGGTTAATTACGGTGTTGGAGGTGTTGGTGGTGGTGGTGGTGTTGGTATTGGTGGTGTTGGTGGTGTTGGTGGTGTTAGTGGTGGTGGTGGTGGTCTGGGGGGGGGGTTTGACCCTAATTCTTTCCAGCAGCAGCAGCAACATCAACAACAACAACAACAACAGTATGTGCAGCAGCAGCAGCAACAACAACAACAACAACAGTATGTGCAGCAGCAGCAACAACAACAACAATTTATGCAACAGCAACAGCAACAGCTTCAGCAGCAACAGCTTCAGCAGCAACAACAGCAAGGGTTCTACTCACAAGATATGCCATCGGAATATCTCCAAGAACAGCAGAGGCCGGATAGTGTTAACGATGATGATTGGGAATATGTTAAACAACAAGATATGATGATGCATGGTGTTTCTTAATTCTCAAATCTCTTCCGACTCTTTTCATTTTATTGCATTTATAATTAAATTCATTTATCTATGTAGGTCAACCTGCCGCCGACCATATGCACAGCAACACAGGAACTGATGTCCTCACGCCTGTGTGTAATCCAAAGCGCCACCCAATCATTCTCTCTGCACAAATCCTCCACCTGAAGCCTCACTGCTTCCCGGACCTCCCGTGACTCCGCGTCTACCGCCTCGTCGAAGCAGAGGAAGATTTTGTTATCAACGACTCTACTGTCGCCCAGGGAGGCAGCGATCAACTCCTTTATCCGCTCCAGATACATCAACGACACCGCGAGTTCTGAGGATCCACCTAATTTTAATGAGAAGCGATCGATCCACACGGGTGTTAATGTGACGCCTGCAGGCACGATGCTGATCGCAACATCGTCGAACAGACCCGCCGTGTCCCGTCCAGCGCCCCCAAGGCCCACATAGAAGGCCTCCGCCAAGAGCGTCTTGCCGCTACCGCTGTTTCCTATTATTGGCAGCACCGTTTTACTTCCGATGGTGAGATCAACGTGTTTGAGCAACCAAGGCCGTCGAGGGACGCTGGAGAAGAGCCGCCTTGCGAGGCTCACCGGAGGCTCCCTAAGCTGAAACCGGCTCAGGGAGACCTCATAAGCGGTGACGGTAGAAACCCAGAGCGCAGCAAGAAAGAGGAACATAAGCATTTATGCGGCAACTATTATTGCATGCAATCTGCGCTTATTTCATGAGAAATTTTCTGAAACTTTTTGGGACCTTTACAACATTTGATTGACAATTTTCAGGGTTATATTCTTCGCTTAAAGACCTCTAAGAGGAATAATATGACATTCAAAAGGACAAAAAAATGGATTTGAAAAAGAGCAAAAAAAAAAGAATCTCAAAGCAATTTTTTGATACTAAATTGCTCTGAATAGTTCTTAAATGTCCATAGTATTCTAAATATGGTCCTTTTTGGGTTATTAAAGCTTTTGATTAGTGAAAAATTGGCCTTGCTGAACTTTTTTTGGAAAGTTTAAAACAGTAAAAGTTCATTGAGAGATCTAAATGAGAATATATGAGAATAATATGATCAAAATTGACCACAAAAAGCCGTATTTCTTGAGATAAATTTCTCTCGAAAATGAAAAAGTTGATTTTAATGTTAAGCAGTTACGACGCGTTACGGTACTCTATTATACCTGTCACTTAACTTGATTTCAGCCGCTGTGAGCGTCTCCCGATTCTTTCTTCGTCGCTGCATCAGTAACTGGGCTTTCTCCCCCGCGATGCCAAAACGAAAAACTCTATCAAACGCGGACATCGACCTCAATCCATCTTCCATCCGCTTGACGATCTGCGAGGATCACAACCATGTCCTCCCTCACATCTACGACGCCCTCCGAGCAATTTGCCGTCGTTCGCGATCCACCTCCACCTCCTCCCCCGCCACCTCCACCCCTCCGACGTTTAGACTGATCCATTTTGACTCGCACCCAGACCTTTCAATATTACCGACCCTGGAAAAGTCGCACATTGGACACACACATGCCCTCCAGGACGAGCTCGACGGAAGCCAGGAGGGCATCAGTTGCTGGATAACTCCGCTAATCCTGCAAGGTTCGCTGAAGGTCGTGGACTGGGTGCACCAGGACTTTTGCGAGCAGATCGAGGATGGTTCTCATGTCGTCAAGCTTGGCTGGGACAGTGAAGGAGTCTGTAAGACGAGCAGTAACTTGGAGTACTACATTGAGGACGGCTGTGAATACAAATACAGCAAAGAAGGCGAACTAAGCAACCCGGTCGAGTTCACAGTCAACTCCACCACAGCACCAAACCTGTTATCCTCCTCCTCCTCTTGCTCTGTGTCCGGGTACTGGATTCTGGACATCTGCTTGGACTACTTCGTCGTCTCGAACCCTTGGCTGGACACGCCCTTCTTCAAGGAAATCCACGAGAAGGTTGAGGCGTCGGGCATTGCGGACGCCCAGGCGATGGTGAGAGAGTGGAAGTTATCGGGAAAGTACGAGTATGACGAGAAGACCTGGGGAGAGATTTTGGAGTGCTGCAGGTATACCAAACTGCCTCACTGTCCCGAGCTCAAGGAAGGCGCATTTAACGAATTTAAAGACTTGTTGCTTCTCGCCAAGTCAAGATGCGAAAGCGCCCCTTCGTGCATCACTGTTGCCAGGAGCGCTGAAGACGGCTTCATCAGTCTCGACTTGGTGGAGGACGTGCAAGAACGAGTACTACAAATTGTGAAGGCCATCTGGAAGGTCGACGTACACATAGATTATTAACATAGAACGAAACACATATATATATACAATAAACATGCATAATTTTCAAAGCAAAGCAAAGCCTTTTTCAGATTCTCCGCTTGTCGGCCTCGTACTGCTCGATCATTTTCACCGCCCCGACGAAGGCGCACAGGACCAAGAATAACAAATCCCCATTTACTGCCATGAGCCTGGTGTGGTTGGCATCCACGATTTTCGTCAGCCAGACGAAAGCCTCTATATTCAGGGCCAGCTCAAACACGGCCTTGATGCCAAGGTAGAGAGCAAGAAAGCCCAAGGTCCTCTTCAAGTTCAAGCCCTTGCCCCCCCGCCCATGACGCTTTGACTCCCTCGATCCCGACGTCCAGTGCTTGGGCAGCTGCGCCTCGCCCCCGTCCGAGCTCTCGCCACTCCACATCATGAGCTCCTCCTTCAACTCCTTCCTCTCCAGGAGATGCACCTTTAGTTTCTTCATGAGGTGCTGATCCACAGGGAACTATCATCCACATTAAAGGAGGAGTTGTTAGATTGGATGGAAATAACAACAACCACCAACACATCCAAACTACAAATCTCACCTTATCACTCGAGCTGATGAGCTCCTCGATCGCCGCAACCTCCTCATTCTTCGCGTCCACCTTCCTCTTGAGCTCTTGAAGATTGTTCTTGAGAACGAAGTTGCCGGAATCTGATCGGGACATCGCGTCCCCCAAACCCCCCTCACCGCCAACCTCATTCTCGCTCTTGAGCTTCACGTCCTCCACAGCCATGACCAACAAAGCCTCGCAGTAAGCGCCGATGACGTCCGAGCCAAAGAGAAACCTGAACACCATGGCAATGTAGCCCAAATAGCCGCCGGGGCGGACCAGGAACGTGCTCTTGACGAGACAGTCGTTGGTCTGCAGGCGCCTCCAAGACGAAGGCGAGGCTGCGATATTGGAGTGTGCGATCCTGCCACCCTTTCGCGCCCCACCCCGCTTATCCTCGTGGCTCGACGCCCTCTCTCGTCGCTGCAGCTCCAGCCTCGCGGGACTCACTGTTACGCAGGCGTGCAGCGAAGTGCTGAAGTGACTTTTCACCCCCCTCGCGATGTACTTTCGGCCCTTGACAATCCAAGGCACGTCCTTCGGCGCAACGGGCTGCGACAGGTCCCCCCCAAGCTCCGAAATTCTCTCCGCCTCTTGCTCCCTCTGGTACTCCAGCCACTCCCTCTCGTGGTCCTTGTCGAACGGCTCGAAGGTGAGGATGAAGGCGCCGTCGTCGTTCGTTTCCCACCTCCTTACGCAGATGAAGTGGCGCTCGTCTCCGAACAGGCCGAGGACCGAAAGCGGCCCGGACCAGAAAATCGAGGTCTGAGGGATCTTAATGTGGACAATATCCGCAAACGGCCCAAGCTGCGAAAGCGTCTTGATTCTATTTTTGTCTCCTAGGCTCATTGCGTGGACAAAAACATCAGGAGCACTCGCCAACACCGGCGTCTGAGTCCTTCTTGCGCCTCCCAACAGGTTCATTCTAAATCTCGCCACGGCCTGCGACGAAGAGAGTTCGAAGAGTTTGAAGGTCAGATTGGGTTGGATGCTGCAGCCGTACAACACACTCTTTTACAGAAACACACACATAATCCTAGCTCGTCACTGTCGCTCACCTCCTCCTCGTTCCTCTCCGCTAGCACCCTCATGCCCCTTATCACGATGCTGTCGTTCCACTTGATACCCGTACTCTGGTCAAGGTCGAGCCACCGCATCATGTCGACAACAGCGTGCCCCGCCCTATACCTGTGGTGCAGCTGGAGGACGGGCCCCACCAAGTATCGGTAGGTGAGGGTGTTGGGCTTCTGCAGCTTCTTCGCCCTGTGAGTCTGTGCCAGCGAACTTCCCTTTTTCGCCCTACCCTCGTTGTCGTCAATCGCCCTCGCAAGCACGTAGTGCCACTTTTGAATTTCCTTCTTTGAGACCGACGCCAAGGTGACCTTTACGGAGGTATTCGGACTCGTGCTGTTGAAGCCCAAAGCACCTCCCCCTGCGATGGCCCCCATCCCCAGCGCTACGAGGACAGGAACTGCCGCCAGCCCCCCAGAAAGGGCCGTGACGGTAATACCGGCCGTCACAGCAGCCGCCGTGCCGCCAGCCCCGGCCAGAGCGTTCTGAGCCCGGTCGGATACCAAAGGGTTGGGGAGATCCTTCACTTTGTCGAGCTGCAACGAGCGAAGCGGATTGCAATGGAATAGCGAAGGGTTGTTCACGTTAGAACCGGCAGAGAAGTGCGATAATATGTACGGAAGTATCGGCAATGTATATACTATACCCAGTGCACACGCCTCTCTCACCTCGAGCTTCGCCTGTTTGCGGAACTGCGCCGAGTCGTACTGCGACTTGACGACCTCAAGAAGCGACGAAGACGCTGAATTTGGGCTCTCGTTCGGCTTCGACGGAGCCTCCGTTGCGGCCAGCACCCCTTTCTTTCCCCTCTCCTCCCCCACTACAATGAGCGTAAATTGGTACATCTTCTCCCCCTTGCCCTCCTCCGGCGTCTGATCCACCCTCTGTATGCTCGAACCACCAAAAATCTTTTCCGCAGCCTGCACCTCCACGACCTCCGTTATCACAGCCTGGTCCAGAGTGTAGCTGCCCCTCGGCTGGGTGTGCTTGGTAGTCTCGTTGGGCGAGCTGAGGTAGTAATCCAGTCGCCATTTCCCCTTTCCCTTCGAAGACGAACTGGAAGAAGACACGAGGCGAAAGTAGCGCCCGCTCCACACGCGCCCCACGCCTTGCTTCAAAAGCGTGCCGTGGTGGCGGCAGACTGACTGGGATGGGGTCAGGGGGGACAACGGATTGGATGC
The DNA here is from genome assembly GCA_030267945.1 of Triparma strigata. Taxonomy (NCBI): domain Eukaryota; class Bolidophyceae; order Parmales; family Triparmaceae; genus Triparma; species Triparma strigata. The sequence goes on from BRXY01000193.1 coordinate 44,229, forward strand.
AGAGGTTTGGGAGTTGGTCGGGGTGGTAGGGGCGGGGGCCTGAGTGTGATCTGTGTGTGGGCGCAGCAGCAGGAGCGGAGCGACAGGGGTTCGGGAAGGAAGGGATGGGGTTAGAGGAGGCGGCCTTGTAGGGTTATATCTGTGCTGGCAAAGGAGATGCAGGTTCTATGTATATGACGAAGGAACACTAAACAAGCTCCACTTTTCCAGCGACCGCATCTGGCAAATACTCTTCGTTAAGGGGCCCAGGACGCGTATTCTGCTGTCGAAGCGAAGTTTTTTAGCTCACCGAACATAAACGGGGAATCCATCATATTTTGCCCCAGGATCTCTCTCTGCTCTTCACTCCTCATGAAACTCTTCGAGAAGGGAAATTGTGAAAGATTTAAACCTCCCCCAAAACCATCAAACTAGCGGCCTCACGTTGTGAGAAAAAGTTACCCCACCCATTCCAATACTCTACAAATCCCAAAAGAGGAATTATATCGAGTGATTGGACCCGTCCCTACTTAAATTTTTTTATTTAAGGGACATATCCCGAGAGGACCCCCTACCTTCCCCACCTCTTATCCCACAAACCTTATCAATTTCCAGCAAGTTTTGCCAGGCTAGGTTTTACCTCGACGCAGCTTGCCCCCCCCCCCACCCCCCCCCTCCCCACAACGCCCTGAAAATGAGGTGAGAAAAACACATGTAACGATGCAACAACGAAATCGCCCAGCGCAAGAGCACCTGATTATTAACACAAAAAACAGATGCTTCAGAAAATACGACGAGAAACCCGCCAGACGCTCCGAGGCCGATGAAGATGATCAATTCAAAGGTGACCAGGCACATGCTAAAGATAAGGCGGCAAACTTGTTTGACAACGCCAACGATAAAGACTTAGCCGCCGAATCAACATTAAAGAAACTCCTCAACGGTTCCGGCAATGTGTGGTCAATGGCCTACATCACCATCAACTGGATCCAGAACTTCAGTCTTATCTCTCTCTTCGACGTCTCTTGGCCGTCAGCGTGGCTAGATATGCTCTCCTTCTTGAACTTCCTTGCTTATTTTGACATCACCCTCGTGCTTCCAAACGTCATAATCGCCAACCCCATTGGCACGGCCTGGATCTCGGTGCTCTCGTCTCTTGCAATCCACCCGATCCTGATCTTCAGATTCGACAACGGCCTCTATCGACAGCACGACGCAGAATCGGCGGATTTAATTCGACTACAAGTCACCGATAAAAACTGGGATACTTTTAAGAACGGTCTCTTGATCTTCCTCGCTGTCCCCGTCGTTGTTATCGGTGGAATCGGAGTAATTCTCGGTCTTGAGCACTTCGAGATAGCAAGACGTGGCATCGGATCTCCGGTCACTATCATTTTTCTCCTCATGTTAACCTTTGCGATGACAACCTTGCTTTATCAAGCAATCGGTCTACTAAAGAAGAAGAAGACAAATGACATAAAAGACTCGTCAACGTCGTCCCGCAGTTCCTCCGCCGCAGCAGATACCGCTAGAGGAGAAGACGATGACTCTCCCCCAAATGAGACTTTTGACGAAAAATCTGCCGAAATTTCGGCCGAGAGCAACAAAATTTTCGTACTCCTAGCAACGATCGTGATAATTTATCACCTTCTGACATGTGTCCCACCAGCACTTGTGCTTAGCGAGGTGAAAAATTCTGGCTGGCTGTCTGTGATGATTTACGGGCTCCTCGCAGGTGCAGTCTTCATAACCTTACTTGCAAGCGCAATGTATAAGATCGAATTTTCTGAAAAGAGTATTGTCGAGGATTGGAAACCTAAACTCCGAGAAGATTTCCTCCGCAGTATTTTGGGGTTCGTCGTCGCCCCTCCGATAGTTATCGCTTCGTGGCTTGTCGTTTTCCTCGACGCCCAGACATACGAAGTGGTAGTAAGCTCAACTTATGTGGGAGTAGCCGGGCTCGCAACTATCTATTTCATGTACAAGGGAGAATGGTTTAGTCAGAACCAGAGTTTAAAAAATCCCATGCTACCCTGTTTCATCTTCATCGTTACAGCAATTAGCTTCGTCTGCCTTTATTTCGCTGTCAAAGAAGAGCAGAAGATAATCTTCCAGATTACTGCTGGGGTCTTAAACGCCCTTCCAACAATTCCACTTTTTTGTGGAATCATTTACAGCCTGCTTTCGTTCATCCCGCACCCGCTTGTCTTTGTTATGTACAGCGTTACGTGCCTTTCTCTCTACATGTACCATCTAATCTATTTCCAAGGTGGCGCAGATGAAGGTACTACAACGACGGTCTGTCTTGTATGCTTCGTTCTTGCAGCTGCGACTCTTCTTATTTCGAGCAAGGGAGCGAACGTTTTGTGGGCGTTCCCAACAGCGGCCATAATAGTATTTCTTTGGTCTGTTCCCCTCTACGATCAAGACCCCGAAAATGCTCTTCACTCTAGCACAAAACTTGGCGTCATTCACGCGTCCATTTTTGTATTTCTTTGCGGTATATTGTTCATTTATGGTCTTTACTCTACTGATAGGATTAATTCTAATGATAGAGTTTACTCTGCTGACTTTCTACCCGATATGTTGGTAACTACGTTGATCTATTCTGTACCTCTAATCTACTCCTCCGTCATGTTGCATTACGCAATCGAAGGTACGCAACCGACCGTTCTCTTGGTGCTCCAATGTATTATAAATACCCTAGCAACTGTCCTTCTCATTGTGTTGAGTGTTCCAATGCTTCCCAAAGGAATCTCCACACTCATTAGAAGCTCCTCCGATAATGATGAATCTGACCATGGCACCCCGGAAACGAGGTGAGAAGAAGCACATTAATATGTAACTATAAAATCACCCAGCGCAAGACCTGATTATTAACGAACCCTCCTATTCAAAAGCGAGTTGGAGATAAACGACACCTTTACACAACACAACCCCATGCATGATGAAAGCTCCGACCTAGCTACCTAAAAACAAGTTAGTGAACAAGACAAACATGATAAAGAAATGAAAGCTAAAGACTTAGCCGATAAAGTGAAAGCTAAACACTTAGCCATAAAAGCTAAATCCGGTTTCGGAACAAGTCTGATTTTAATTGGGCTATTCATCAAGCCGTTCCTCGAAGCTTGTTTCGGCACGGAGAACGGTATGATTTCCATCATCTCAAGCAATCATTTCTTCTTGGCAGTTGCCATTACGTGTGTCGTGATCGGATTTATGTTGTCTTTCTATTTCGCTAAAGAATTAAAAGATGACGGCGACCAGAAACTGCTTGGGATCACACTTTTGGGCCCTGTTACTTTTCTATTTCGCCATCTTGGTCCTCCCCTCATCTACCTCTTCTGGGCCCCAGTCATTACGAATTGGTATCCTACTATGAAACTAGTACTGGCTTCACTCTACTTCGCTATATTTGGACTCATTTTTGTCGCTTTAACAGTGGCCTGGGTGTTAGAAGTACACAGGAACTCCAAACTCAAGGATAAAGGGCTTCCGATCCTCATTTCACTTTTAGCTTTAGGCATATCAACGCCAATGCTTATATTTAGCCTTCACTCAATTCACCCGAAAGTTAAGCTTTCCCTCCAGATTACTATGTCATCGACCCTTCTCTTTGTCATGTTATGGTTTTGGTATAAACTCTTGGTCGCACGAGATTCACAACAAGACGCGAGCGTCGATACGAACGGACGAGCGTCGCGACAAGACGCGAGCGTTGATACCATGTTCATATCTCTCGCCCTCACTTTCTTCTTTGGCCCAACCTTAGTATTAGCTGCCAGTTCCATCAACGAGGTGCTCATTGATTTGCAATCACCTTTCTTTGCGCTCCAGCTAATTCTTGCTAGTTTCCCACATTTCATTTTCCTCTGGATGATACACACGATCATGAAGTTAGCCGAGCCTGAGCGAGAGGCCAAGCGCAAGCTAAAGGCCGATCGCAAGCAAAAGGAGGCTGTTGAGCTCCTTAAAATAAAGAAAGAGAGGGAAAGAGAGAGAATTGAGCGCGAGCGATTAAATAAGGAGGACAAGGAAACATACAAGCAAGGGGCCAATCTAAACAAAGGGCACGAGCAAGAAGGCGATAATTCTGAACCCCCAGGTGTACAGCATGTCTGGTGGTTCCTACACTGCTTCTCAAGAAGTTCAAAGGACAGCGACAGCGACTCTTACGACGATGACTCCGACTATGTTTCAGCGATTCTTGTGTTTTGGGCGAATGGGAACCTACTTTTCCCAACCTTCCTTTGCCAGCTCCTCGGAGCTTCAGACTGGGTAAGTTGGAACAGTAAAAGATCGGTTCCCTTTGAGACTAACCATTCCCTCGTTTCAGGTGATGGACACGGCGCTGATTATCTTTGGCGTCGTCTTCTTTGTACCATTATTTTTTAAGGCAAGATTGTTCTTCAATTCAAAGCGGTTTGAGAAAGATAAGCGTTTTACAACTTTCGCAGCTTTCATTGTGATATTTGGGTCTACCCTCTTTTGCTGCATCCTGATTCAGGTGAGGGACTTGACAATGAATATACAAAGCTAAATCTTCACACAGGCCACTCACTCGTCACTCCTCACTGCGATTCGCTTCCCTCGTCACAGCTACAACCTAACCGAGAAATTGCAGTCGGGTCTATTTTCCTTTGCCTCCTCATCTGGGTCGTTTGCTATGGGCTTTTCGTCGTAGCACACAAATTTGCTCTTCGTTCTCTCTATAACAAGTACAAAAAACAGGATGATCAAGAGAGAGACGATGCAAAACAAAAGAGAAAACAGGAGATCCAGGATGCAGTACGCGGGGCCGCCCTTAAAATTATAGTCAAACATCAACTGCAGAAGGCTCAACAGCTGGAGGTTCGAGGTCGAGAGCTTCAGTTTCAACCAGATTCTAAATCTTTCCTCATAAGGGTCTTACAACAACAGAGGTACAACAATAGAAAAAGGAGAGGGCTAATAACCCTCGGACTTCTTGCAAAAGACTTATCAGACAAGAAAAAGATCGAGTTCGATAAGAAACGGCAAAAGTATGAGTTCAACTTTTTCCTGTTCATATACTTCATCTCATATTTATCAGGTGTAAATGCGTGCGTTACTGGCCTAGCTCAAAACGAAGATTTGATCTTGAGGATTGTAGCAGGTGTGGCAACTCCAATTTGGGTCTTGTACCCTTTATGGATCCTTCGGAAGAAGGCAAAAGAAATCTATGATGGGATTAAAGAAGATATCGAGGAACTCGGAATCGACAAGAATCAGCAGTTTGACGATCCTTACGAATCTCCTTACGCAATCCAATTGAAAGCAACATGCGATGGTGAACAAAATGAGAACCCTCTCATGAAAAAAAAAGATACTTCAACGGACGACTATTTCAACCAATCTCTTGCTACCGCTCTACTTCAGCCATATAATGAAAATTACTGGTGGACTAAAATCTATTTGCTGGTCGAAAAGGCGCTTCTAGCTTGTGTTGCAATTTCTGCTGGAGACACGCAAGAAGGGGTCTGGATTGGTGTCGGTTTAACAGGCCTGGGATTTGCTTTTAGTTCGATAGCACAACCCTACTTTGCTCAAGCTGAAGGTAGGAAGCAGCTCATGTTCCATTATAAATTAACAAACAACTGTAAATATTCTCTGACAACTTCAACCGCCGCAGACTTGAGCGATATCTTAGCAAGATTTTCGACTCTCCTTACAATGATAATTGGAGCACTGCTGTTTGAAGGTTGGGCTTCTGACGAAGACGTCTGGATCCAGGTACTTCTCTTTACAACTTCTATCCTTTCTGGGTTAGTCTTGATCTTTGTATTGGGGCCTGGACGTATCTGGAGCGCATTCTGGAAATGGAAAGCCACAAACGACGCCCTAAGTAGTGATAATCTGACAAGAGAGCAGGTTAAGTTACTACAGCCCAGGCATTATACAGACTTTATAGAAAAGAAACAATTTGCCCTCCTCGCCAAATTTCCAGATTTAGTAGCGGAGAAACTTATTAAAGTGGACGAGGACAAACTGAATCCTCTCCTGAAGAAGCTATGCCAAATGGTCATAGCAAGCTATGACAACGAAACCACTTATGAAAACGTGGAAGAATTAAAACTGGCTAATTATTTCCAAAAAAAGGAGGAAAACAAGACCAAACCAGGAAAGCAGCTCATTGCCGTTGGCGCAGTCTTCGAATGGAGCAAGATGAAAATACTAGACATAGGTGGCATTGAACTTCAATACTCGAAGAGTGAGAATCCTCTGACAGAGGACGATGCCTTCGATGGCCTCTATAGAATTTTAAGGGGATGTATTGAACGCTTCAAAAAGGAGAAAAAAAGCGTAAAACTGATACTTGAAGCGAACAAACTAGAAGCTAAAAGCAAAAAAACTGGAAATAAGCTGTGTACAATGTTTAAGGCTGTGTACAATGTTCTCTTTAAGGAACTAAAGGAACCCAGCTTGCGTAACGAAAAACAGGGGATTTCGCCAGAAGGGATAGAGTTGATGGTCGACGCCATCAAAGTCATGGGTGTTGTTAAGAGCGCTTCATTCATAAATTGCCAACTTGATGACAGCCATATTTTCGTTCCCCCTGACGAGCCCAAAAGAAGCACCCTCTCTGACTTGATTAAGTTGGGTTACGAAGGAGAGAAAAAGTTCAAAAAATTAACGCTAAGCGACAATAATTTTACAGATCTGGGCTTATCGGTTCTGTTACATGAAACGCTCGAGGCGTTTAAAATGAAAGAGGTTATTACAGTCGAAGCAGAGAATATGGAGAAAGCACATTACAAACTATTCTTCGTTAGCTGCTTCGAGTACTTATGCAAAACCGAAGAACCAACAATCAACTGCTTCGAGGAAACGATTAGAAAAGGCGAAGAAAAGAAAAAATCTCCAGAGCTTCTGGAAACGATACACAAGGTAGTGGAAGTGAAGGGCGACTTGCAGATCCTTAACTTAGAAAAAGTCAACCTTGAGGATAAACATTTACCAGACGTGCTTCAGATCGTGGAGATCACCAAGAATACACTTACAGAAGTCAACCTCAAAGGCAACAACTTGAGTGACGAAGGTATTCGGCAGCTTTTTGAATATGTGTCAAAAGAAAAAGAAAAGGAGATAACGTGCAGATTCAAGTTAGACGAAAACAAGGGGCCAAAGGGAGAAGGAGAAGCAAAAAAGTATGGGCTTTGGAATACGCTCATTGAGCATACTGTAAACGATGATGGTACCAAGCAGATCCTGGACTGCGATAAAGATAAAAACGGCAAGCGCACGACGTTGGACAAAGAAGATGTGGGCGTGCTCGTAGATATGGTTCTTAGGAACAAAAATGCGACTAAGGTTTCTATAATAGGTCGCGGCTTAAAAGATGATAGCGTCGACATTCTATCTAAGTTGTTCAAAGTCCAAAGCTTAACTAAGCTCGACCTTTCGGAAAATAACTTCACCGACGTTGACATGGAAAAGCTCGTGAGAAATCGTTGTAAATCAGAGAGCCGTCTAGAAGTAATCATCAAGGGGAACCTGGGAGTGAAGGACTCAGAAGTGAAGTTTGAATCAATATGGCAAGGCCTTTTAGACATGGCAATCACCAACGTAGACAGAGAAATCACCACTGACAACAACGGGGGAGAGGACGTCCTTAAATACATAGAACTTGAATTTAACAAAGAGATATTAATGCAGCCAACAGACAAAGACGCCGGCACCGAGGACGCATCACCGAAGACGCCGGGACCAAAGTCAGACGATAGCAAAAACGAAGTGGAGTCCAAAGAGGAGTCCAAAGAGGAGTCCAAAGAGGAGTCCAAAGAGGAGTCCAAAGAGGAGTCCAAAGAGGAGTCCAAAGAGGAGTCCAAAGAGGAGTCCGAAGAGACGGGACGAGGGGGGGGGTGAGGATGGCGACGAGTGATAAGAGTAACATTTAGGAGATCGTCGATGGGAGCGGGGGGGGGAAGAGGGGGGGGGGGAGAAAGGCGGGGGAGAAAGAGGGGGGAAGAAAGGGGGAGGAAGGGAGAGGGTGGGAAATAAAAAAGCAAGGGGGGGGTCGGGAAATGAAATAAACAACACACGAACACACATCAACAAGCACCACAAACCAACAACAACAAATTCACGCAAACATTCATTACAACAATTACAATCATATATTTTATATTTTATTAGAAGTATTAGCCCTCCTCTGAGAAAAGCAGGCCGTCATGATTTCGGATCGAAACGTCTGCGCCCTTGCTGATCAAGTACGCCCCCAAGGTGGCCCCAAATCCGTACTTGAAGGCGAAGTGTAGGGGACTGTTCCCCTTGTAGTTCACCGTGTTAATGTCCCCGCCTCGCCGCAGGGCGCACTTCATTATTCTCTTGTGGCCGTTCTGGCAGCTGATTGACAATATGGTGTTGCCGTACTGGTCCCGCACGTTCACTGGGACCCCCCTGTCCAGCAGATTCTCCACGTCCGAGAGTCGGTTATGTCTGGCGTACGAGAAAATGTCCTCCACCGCTTGGTCATCGACATCGTACTGCTCCTGCTTCGCCTCGGCCCCGTACTCCTGCTGTTGGTGTTGCTGGGCGTGATAGCGACCCTGATAATCTCGCTCCTCCTTCGACTCCGCGTACTGCGAGTGTTGCGAATACTGCTGTTGGGGTGGCGGCTGCTGGTAGTGACCGCTGCTGCCCTGGCTCTGGTACCCCTGATCGTAGCCCTGCGAGTAATGCGGTTGCTGCTGCTGCTGCTGCTGCTGCTGCTGCTGCTGTGCGTACGGGTCCGGCTCGTCGTAATATACTGGGGCGTGCTGAGGTGCCGGGTGCGACGGTGCGGGCGGGTTGTAATACTGCTGAGGTTGCTGAGGATGGTGCGCCGCTTGCGCGTACTGCTGGTGCTGGGGCTCTGCATAGTTGAAGCCTTGTGGCTGGGAATATCCGTGCTGCGGAGGAGGCGCAGCGTAGCTTTGTTGGGGCTGAGCATAGCTGGGATGATGGTGCTGGGTGCTGGGTTGTTGGTAGTGCTGCTGTTGCTGATACTGCTGATGTTGGTCGTAAGTTTGTTGAGCTTCGTGGTAATGGGCAGTTGGTTGGTGTTGCTGGTAGTGTTGTGGCGGCGGTTCATGATGGTATTGCTGCTGTTGCTGCTGTTGTGCGGCCCTCTCCTGCGCCATTATTGCGGCTTGGTAGCTCGTCTGCTTTTCCTGCAAACCCTCTAAATATCTATCGCTCTCGTCACCGTCGTCGTCGTACTTGCTCTCAGCCCTGGCGCTATTGTAGCCGCTTCTGGCACTCCCCGTTTGCAACCTCGGGGTGCCGAACTCATTGTCGCTTCCGGCAAAAAATCTGGCGCTCCCCCCACCGCTCCGCGCCGATATTCTGCCCGCGCCGGGTTAGTACGCACTCTTCGCAAGTCGATAAAAGCCATCCGGAAGTCTCACCTCGGGCTTGAAAACTCCGTGTCGCTGCTAGCTCCCCTCGCACTGGCCTGCGCTCGAGGCGTATGGAACCTGTCATCGTGAACTGTGAAGGACGTGCAAGGGTGAGGGCGCACATACTTTCACCCTCACGAAGGTGACCCGGGGCTTTTGAGCGTTGCTTACCTCTCGGCGACGGCCCGGTACTCTTGTACCCAGCGTCCACATCTACATCGCTACGGGGAGACGGATCGTAACGGCTGCTGCGGCGTGGCGACCCTGAAACACTCATCACGAGCAAGAGCTATACGTGAGAGCAGAGCAGGTTCGGTGAGGGAGGCAAACCAAAGGGGGATTGGTCAGTGGGACCTAGAGATGAAAATTAGCAAGCCTGAGGCTTGAACAGTATCAAGTTTCCGCCGATGCAGATTTTTCAAGTCCAACTAAGCCAAAAGAAGTCCGCAGCCTCCCCTAAATCTTATTGGTCCAAATCCCTGCTCAAATCCATTTAACCTTTCCTGCCTCGCTCACCATTCCCAATCGACGTATCGAGTAATCGAACTTTCCGTAGTCTACATCCACCTACCCCCGCTCCCCACCCCCTTCAAAAGCTTCAATCCTCACCATGGGCATCATAACTCCCCCCTGTTGCGCGCTTTTTTCCATCAGCGGCCTAATCTTCCTAGGAGTCATGGGGATGGTGATCAACGCGGCTCCCATTTACATCAAGGGGATCAAGGACCCTGAGGCGGCGAGCAATACTTGCTACTGGGGGGCTGGGTGCTACGCTGCAACCTTTGGAATTAGTGTGGCGCTTCTGGTGAAGGAGAGGTACGTGAGGGAGGGTTGGGGTGTAAGGGAAGTGTGTGTGTGAGAGGACGCCACACCACTTTGTTTGAAGTGCACAGAGCGCCGAACGCCTATCTAACAACATCTTCGCTCTTTCGCTCCGCACGCAGGGCCATGGGAAGGAGGGACAGTCTAGAAGATGCGAGTGATGCTTATGGGCAATTTGGTGCTGACGGGAAACAGAGGCTCGTAGCCAATCGCGCTGGAGCAGGGGGCTACGGCACCCACTAATCACCGAATCACTAATTCACTAGAAGAGACGATTATAATAAACATATGTGTGACTTTGCTAATATCAAAAATATTTGTATTCCATATTGTCTTCACTATGAGGCGCAGGTGTATGCTCTAAATCTAAAACGAAGAGATGATCTCTGCTACGGAGCTGCCTGCGCCGATGATCATGAAAACGATGCCAGTGCCGATGAGAATGCAGTTCAGAATTTTATTTCCATCGCCTCCCTCAAGGTCGAGGAGGGAAGGCAGGATGACTGCGCTCATCGTCCCCGCCAAGCTTCCCGCCAACGATATCATCAGTCCGACGTTCGGCACGACCATGGCAATCATGAAGGTGGTCACAATCAAGGCCACCTCCGTCTTCCAGGCCTTGTCCTCGATTTCCCCCGAGGACGTGGAGCTCGCCGAGCCGTCATCGTCGTCTTCGAGGCCACTATAGCTGTCATCTCGCTCCACTATGTCCTTCACCGCGTCGTAGCCCTCGGTTCGAACGGCCAAGGTTATGGAGTCGGCTCTGACTATTTCCTTCACGGGCCAGAACTGAAGCCCGTAAGATCCCACGACCGTCAATGCGATAGTGCAATTGATCAGCATTATAATAACGTCAGAGCCGTCTCTTTCGACCAGAAACGCTGCGCAGTGAAGGAGTGAAGGGAGTAAGAAACGAGAGTCGAGTTGATGGCACCGGTCTGCGTTTTCTCTCACCTGTTATCGAGCCGTCGTCGACAGGACCGAAGCTGTAAATGCAAAAAACCGCGAAACACAGATAGGTCATACTAACGACAGTAATTGCAGCAACATACACAGTCGCAAAGGGCGGCTTGTCGTCGTGTTTGCCGTAGCCGTTTCTGCAAGGTATGACGAGACATGCCCCTTCGAAGGAGTACAAAATCGTCGAGAACGCCAGAGCCTTTTGCGTGAAGTCGGGCTTGACGAAGTCGGGCTAAGCGTTCAGCGAAGCGAGAGTGAGGGGTAAGATTTTCGGGGGATTTGTTTGCTGTTGCTTTCAGGAAAGATCCCTCACCTGATCCTCGGTTGGCTCCACGATTCCCATGACGACCAGGCCGCCCAGGCAGAGAAAGAGCAGGAAGGTGGCGACCATCGAGAGCTTTTCGATCTGCTTCAGACTCTTCACGTACACAAACATTAGGCACACAGGTAGCATTGCTGTCATGACGAAGCGTTCGTTTCCTGTGGGGTTGTAAGTTAGAGACGGGACAAAGTTCTTGCTAGCGGGCTTCGCGTCCGTACCTCCTCCCCAAAGTTTCGTCACGTTGTCGGCCACGAAAGAAAAGTAAACAGTACAGACGCCCAATTGTTGCACGGCAATACTGTAATTGACGACAGAACCACCCCTCGGCCCCAGCACACGCAGACCTAGGTTGGAGTAAGACTCTCCGAGGAGTGCGAGCTTGTCGAGCTTCAGAGAGTTGAAGCCCGTGATGAGGGCTATCAATATGAACACTGGGATCGAGGTAGAGTAAGGGATCATAGAAAAGGCGTGGGGGAGGGACAAGCAACCAGGACCTATATTCGACTTGAGGAGATGTAGGAAAACACCCGTCGTCGTTAAGGGGACGCGGGGCAGGATAGTATCGCCCTGCTCCATCGTGAAATGGGAGGGAGCAATGAGTTTTGTGCGCCTATTTTTTACAAGAGTGGCAGCGTTCTACAGGCCGCGAGTATACCAATGGGGGCCCAGCAGGGGTGAGATTGATTGTTGTTGTCTTGAAAACGGCTAGCGGACGATAGGAGCTGATCTTTTCAACAATGATCAATTGCCTGGGCAAGAATTTGAGCTCATTGGTGCTTTTGAGTTAAACGAAACAAGATCCGGTTCGCTTTTTGTTCATAAATCCCACTCCATTAATTTAATCCACGCTGCCGAAACCGAGGTTTTTGTGCTCCGTTCTTGTCTCCCCGTAAACCCTGTAAACCCACTCCACTACTCCGAAAACCACGTGTCAAAGTCAACCCTTCTTTTCCTGCCTTTACTTCTTATTTACTTTTCCTCCTCCTTGTAAAGGCACTCCATCAGGCTCTTAGTGAGGTCCGCCCGATCGAGGTTCTTCCCGATGAAGACGAATTTGTTGACCCTCTCCTCTCCTTCCTCCCACTTCTTGTCGGCCGGGCCGAAGTTGATCTGCTCGTGAACTCCCTGGAAGACGAACTTGGTGTCTCCCTGTCCGTGGAAGGAGAGGAGGCCCTTGGTCCTGTACAGGTCTTCGGCGCGGTCGCGGAGGAGGTCCATCATGAACATGTTGAACCACTGCGCGTGCAGGTTGCCCTTGAACGAGACGCCGACGCTCTGGACGAGGGAGGTGTTGTGGACGTCCTTGGTGTCGTCGTCGTCGAAGAATTTGGGGTCAACGGTGAGGATGGACTCCATGTTGAAGCTGTTGATCTTCAGGATCCGGTCTAGGGGGGCGCGGGAGCGGTTGGTTTCGATGATCTCGGCGAACTTATTAATGCTAGTAAGCCTATCCTTGACCCTGCGAGTATTTTGTGGATCAGTATTTAGATTAGTATTTTGTATTGGTCGATGATATTTTGTACACCCAAACTGCTCAACCACTCAACCACTCCTCAAGCACTTCTCAACCAATCCACTACCCACTACTCACCTGTTCTTCTCCTCCTCGTTGACCAAGTCGAGCTTATTCAGCAGAATCTTGTCGCTAAACGCCACCTGATGGACCGCCTCATTGACGCTGCCCTCGGGCTTGATCTCGTCCAAATGCTGCTCAATGTGCTTCGCGTCGGCCAAACACACCAGCGAATCGATGCGGTAGTGGTCCGACATTTTGGGGTTTGTCTGGATGGTGTAGATGATGGGGGCGGGGTCGGCCATGCCGGTCGTCTCGAGGATGACGGCGTCGAAGTCAGTGCGGCGCTTGGCGAGCTGACCGAGGGTGCGGATAAGGTCGCCGCGGATGGAGCAGCAGACGCATCCGTTGTCCATGGTGATGAGGTCCTCGGGGCTGTCCATGCTGTCGTGCCGAGTATTGGAAGTGGGATTAGAAGTTTGAAAAAACTGCTCCGCGAACCTGTCACTCACCTCTCTGCGACGAGGCCGTCGTCGATGGAGACCTCGCCGAACTCGTTCTCGAGGACGGCGATCTTCCAGTCGTTCTGCTCCTTGAGAATGTAGTTCACGAGAGTAGTCTTTCCGGCTCCGAGGAAACCAGTAATGACTGTGATGGGCGTCTTATCTGCTTCGGACATGGCTGACATAAATTCTCGTGAGGCTGCTTTTGCGGTAGGCTGGAGGAGCGAAGGGGGGGAGGAGGGGTGAGAAGTCGTCTGGAGGCTGAAATATTTTAGTTCTTAAGAAGGATGTCGCGGAGGCGTTCCCAAGAGACAAAATAGTTTTATACGCCACTGGAGGTAAGTTCGAGGTGTTTGAAAAGGAAGACGGGGATACACAGTCAGGAAGAGTTACTCCGACCAGCGCATTCGCCGGAAGACGTCAGCAAAGGCGAGCAGGAGACTTGACGTCATCTTAGGACGATCGGACCACCGCGAGGAAGTCACAGGAATCAACCTGCGGCCGCGCTGGGGCCATGTCATTGCTGCAAGCGACCACTATGAAGTAACAGTGGCATCGACATCGGCAATGCAGCGGGCGTGCGCACCTGTTGATGATTCCAGAGTAATACTTGGATGGCTTTTGGCCATTGACTCATATTGTTTGACCCCACCTTTGACCACCACCATCACGTTAGATCATCATGTTGGTGAGTAATTTTGGTGCAACGCCACTACCAAGGGCTCAGAAACCTCTGGGCTAATACTGAACTGCGTTGAAACCCTCCAAATGAGGCCCCAACATTCCGATCGGATCGTGGACATTTCACGTTCCCTCAAGTCTGCCTCTACTCCTCTTCTAACCGCTGCCGCCGCCGCCCCCTCCCTTCAGTCCCGCGTCGCAGCACCCCTCCTCCGTTCGTCCCGTTGTACCTCGATCCTCTCCTCCAACTTCTCCTCCGCCTTCAACCGTGACAAGCCCCATGTTAACATTGGCACTATCGGGCATGTAGACCACGGCAAGACCACCCTCACGCAGGCCATCACCAGGGTCCTCAGCGAGAAGGGTTGGAGCGAGGCGATGAGCTACGAGGACATCGACAAGGCCCCCGAAGAGAAGGCCAGGAAAATCACCATCAACACCGCTCACATTGAGTACGAGACCGACGTCCGCCACTACGGCCACATTGACTGCCCCGGCCACGCCGATTACGTGAAGAACATGATCACTGGAGCCGCGCAAATGGACGGCGGCATCCTCGTCGTTGCCGCCACCGACGGCCCCATGCCCCAGACCCGTGAGCACATCCTCCTCGCCAAGCAGGTCGGCATCCCCAGGTGAGGCCCTGTCCCGTTACTCATTCTACTCCTCTGTGTTTCCTCATTAACCTCTCGTTCGCTCGCAGCCTCGTCGTGTTCCTGAACAAGTGCGACCAGGTCGACGACGAGGAACTCCTCGAGCTCGTCGAAATGGAAATCCGTGAGCTCCTCGACTTCTACGAGTTCCCCGGAGACGACACCCCCATCATCCGCGGCTCCGCCCTCGCCGCCGCCGAAGGCCGCGACCCCGAACTCGGAAATGACCGCGTCTTAGAACTGATGAAGGCCTGCGACGATTTCATCCCCGAGCCCACCCGCGACCTCGACAAGCCCTTCCTCATGCCCGTGGAGGACGTTTTCAGCATCGCAGGAAGGGGCACCGTCGTCACTGGAAAGGTTGAGCAGGGAAAGCTGAGCGTCGGAGATAGTCTTGATATTATTGGTCTCAACCACGACTCGAAATCGACTTGCACAGGTGAGTGTTACGATGCGACTCACGATGTATTTGTGGATTAGGATTAGCACACAAACTTGAACTATACGAGTCGGACGCTTGCGAATGCTGCGAAAGCTGCGGCCGCCTGCGCTTTCCCTCAGTGACGTATCGTTTGATAAGATGTGCGAGATTGTTTGGTTTGGCTCGCCGACCTCTCCGTCGACATTGTCGCTCTCTCTCGACTTTGCCGCCCGGTCTTGAGTGAAATTTCTTTACATGTCTTATCATGTTCATCAAAAAAACATTTTATGTTAACCTTCCACCATTTCATTACAGGCGTTGAGATGTTCAAGAAGCTCCTCGACTTCGGCATGGCCGGAGACAACATCGGCGCCCTTCTTAGAGGAACCAAGAGGGAGGATGTGAAACGCGGACAGGTCCTCGCCGCCCCCGGCAGCATCGCCCAGGCACACAAATTCGAGGCCGAGGTCTACTGCCTCACCCAGGACGAGGGCGGCCGCCACACCCCCTTCTTCTCCAACTACCGCCCCCAGTTCTTCTTCCGCACTGCCGACATCACCGGCGCCCTTCACCTTCCCGACGGCACAGAGATGGTCATGCCCGGCGACAACGCCACTCTCAACATTGAACTCATCGCACCCATAGCGGTCGAGGAAGGACTGAGGTTCAACATGCGCGAAGGAGGAAAGACCGTAGGAACCGGCGTCGTGAGTAAGATCTTGGAGTAAAGGTTTGAAAGAACCGTCCACAAGGCATCATCAATCATCGAAATACAAAAAAAGTTCATCTCTTCGTCGGTTTTCTTTTTTCCGAACTATCTCATTTGTTCTATCAGACGAAACCTTGCTCTTTTAACTTCAAGTCGAGCTCAACAGCGCTCTCAAAGTCCGCGACGCTTGCCGTGATTCCCTTCTCCCCCACTTCCCCCCTCAGCCTAGCGTAGAGCCTTGTGAAGGTGAGCCACCTCTCGAGGTCAACCTCTCCGATTTTCTCCCCCATCGGGCTGCGTCGCTTCGCGACGAAAAGCGTCTCCGCGGCCGCGCAAACGGGAGGAGGAAGGAGGACGAGCCTCGAAGAGCACAGGCTGCGCTTCCAATTCACGAAGTCCTTGATGTCGTCGTTCTCTCCGATATTACCTTCTCCCTTGATGACCATCCCCTCCTTCAATTTAACGGTGACGTTGGTCCTTCCGATGACGCCCGCCGCCTTCTCCCCCGATGACGCTTCGCCTTCGAAGCTCACCGCCTTCTTAGGCTCGACGGTGATGTAACGGTAGTCCCCGTCCATCTTACCGTCGAAGAAACCGAAGCGGCACTTCACGGCACCGTCCTTCACGCACTCGTCGATGTACTTCATGTTCTTGGTCTTTGAGTGGTGAGTGGGGAGTCGGAGGGGGGGGGGGTGAGAAGTTAGTAGTGTAGAGCGTGTAGTCTCGCCTTCATTAGTTCCATCCTCATTAATGTTTCCTCACCTTGTTCGCTTCGTTCGTGCAGACTCCGTCGGTGTAGTCAACGATGACGGCCTTACCGGCCGCTCCCTGGAGCTTTGAGAATTTAATCCTGTCCTCCCCGATTTTTCGAAGCTCGAGTTCGTCCGAGGACAGGTCAAAGGAATTTATCAAGGTGCTGTCGTCAGTCACTTCGGAGACGAAGGCGTTGAGGTTCGCGACGAGGGAGGAGTCGCCGCCGGAGAAGGTCAGGCTTAGCTGCCCAATCGTGCTGTCGGACTTTTCTTTGCCGGAGAGCAGCCAAAGGAGGAGGAGGGAGGAGAGGGGTTCGGAGCTGCGAGAGGAACAGGAGTCAGAGAGAGTGTGTTGACACTTGGTTGTTGCTGAGGACCTCCCACTCTCACCTTAGCTTCGTCTCGAGGATCTTTAAGACGAACTGCTCGTTCACAGCGTCGCGGGGCTTCGGAGGTGAGGAACGCCCCAACGTCACAGTCTTGCAGTGCAGCATCTCTAAATTCTCGTCGCCGTCGTCTTCGGAGCGCTCAATGTAGCCGGAGACGGAGACGTATGTGTGGAGCTTGAGGTTGAGGTCGGAGTAGACGACTATTTGGAGAGTCGACGCGTTGAAGTCGGAGGTCTTGCGGGAGCGCTGTTTAGGGGAAGGAGCGAGGGAAGGAGCAGAGTCCACTTCCATGGAGTCGTCGCTGAAGGAAACGTGGGGGTGGGGGTGAGGATTTAATCTCGGGCGGGTGGAGCTCCAGGGGGCTCTCACCTGTCGCTAACGATGTTGCACTCCGATCCCTCCCTCCTCAGCACGTAGCACCATCGCTCCCTGATCTCGTTTCCTGTCGAACCTCCGCAGAGGGCGGGGATAGAAGGGAGCTCGGCTTGATAGAACTCCAATTGGAGGATATCCTGGACGTAGCCCGAGAAGGTGTAGAGGGGCGGACTAGTGAAGGAGCTCATATTTGCAGGATTACGGCTTGTACTGCGGAGGTGGGGAGGTGGGCGGGTGAGACATGAGAACGGGAAGGAGCGGCGGAGGGAAAGAATTTTGGGGTTCGATTCTGACAGTTAATAACGACATTGGGTGGAATTGGGCAAAATCAACGCATGGCTTATACGAGTATGGTGTGGGTATCTCACATTTATCCAGTGACGTTCGATGTTTGTTTTCTTGGGACAAAATATTTGTTCTCAGAAAAAGGTGAAAAAAGTTGTCAAACTTGATGCTGCTCCTTCATTTCGCCCTTTCTTCGCTTTTTTTCTGTACATACGCCTATTCTCTAGTCCCACCACCCCCACCTCCTAATAATAATATTAATATTTCCAATCTAAAGACTGAAGAAATGGAACCTTCCAAAGAGCCCACTCTCAAAGATCCCATTCTAGCCCCTCCGGGCGTCTTGACGCTGATGTCAAACGATGACTTAACGTACTGGCTCTTCATCCCTTCCGTTCCTTGCTCCGGTCCCCGCCCCTCCATGCTCTTCCTCCACGGCGCAGGCGGCGTCAACAACCCCTCCAACGTCCGTTCCCAATCCCTGACTCGAATGCTCGATTCCCCCTCCTACGCTTCTAAAATCCCGCACATAATAATCATGCCGATCGCACCTCAACGCGACTGGACTCAACACACCTCCAAGGTCCTCACCCTCCTCGACAGTCTCATCGAATCCCTCAACCTCGACTCGACTAAAATAACCCTCTCAGGCCAGTCGATGGGCGGGCACGGTGTTTGGAATTTAGCGCAACAATCACCAACGCGTTGGTCCACAATAATCCCTATCTGCGGGTACGTGGACCGTTCAGATCCTACACCCCTCCCTTCAACCTTTTCCTTGACAGAACTTCGATCTTCAAATATTTGGTTATTTCACGGTGAAGATGATTCAGTTGTGTCCGTCCAACATTCTGATAATATCGTGGAGGCGTTACGTGCACTCGGAGCATCCGATAATTTAAAGTACACTCGTTACGCTTCCGGCGTTAGCCCACCTTGTAAGACTAAGGTTAAGGATTTGGTTGGACATGGATGTTATGAGTTAGCGTTTAAGGAGGAGGAATTGTGGAAATGGATTGAATCGAAATGGTAGAACGTAAAAACAGCAAACGTCATACTCAAACACCTTTCTTGAAAAACAAATGTTGAAATATCGTTATAACAATTCCCTCCTTAAATCAACCCCCTTATCCCACATTAAACTCTCTCACATACTATGCCTAACAGCCACAAGCAAATAAACCGCAACTCCAACCGTCGCATAACACAAAAAATTAATGCTAACAACAAAAACCTTAAACGCAGCCATATTATTCTTCCCTATCGACGTGCCTGTCCACGGGCAGAAGTGATCGTATTCTTCTACTATTACGTCGTTTTGGGAACAGTATAATGCGCCGCGGGGACGGTATGATTTACAACGATCGTTGAATATCCATTTATCCTATAACGACGACAAAAAACGGGGTGCGAGTTCGTCGTTCGTTAGAATGCTTATAAAAAAAAGAAAGAAAGTATATGCGTCTGTGTGTTTTTAAAAGGGGGGAAACGAGTAAAAACACACCCACGCTCCACGTTCAAACCTCACCTTATTTACGTTATCAGGTTCCTCCGTATCAATAGTAACTCTTTTTTTAATAATCCCCGGATTCCTACAACTCGTCCCAACCAAACTCCCCACAACAACCCCAACCAAACCATAATAAGGTATAACCAACCATATAGGAGCGTAAGGTATGATTAAGAAAACGGTTAAAAGAGTCGTTATTAATAATATCAAACCGAAGGTTACGAAAACACAAAACGGCCACCAGGAACCGACGATTAGTAGAGGGTGCCCGGAGGAGGACGAGAGTAGAACGGGCATTTTGCCGATGTAGTGGGAGGAGAGGCAGCAGAAGTAACGGTGGAAGTGGGAGAGGGGGGGGGGGAGGGGGCGGGGAGGGTTGGGGGAGGTGGAGACGGAGGCGTAGATGTGGTGGCCGAAGGAATCCTGGAGGGGGAATTGTATTGAGCGTTTTGAAAGGGGGGTGGGAGGGTGTGTGTGTGTTTTTTTATTGTTAGAGATTCAGGAGATTGTCCCTTTCGTGGGTCTCTCCTTTCTTATGCTCTCTCCTTTTCTTATTGCGCGCGCTCCCTCACCTTACGTGGCCATAGACCATCATCTTGTTCGTCGTCGTTGTCGTTTGAGTCGATTGAATCTAGTGATACGTTTGCGACGGTTACGTGACCGCCTTCGACGTCTGAACCTAGCGGAACTGTTAATGAACTGGACATGAGATGAGATGGGAGGAAGAGATAGGGGACGATGAGATTTTTATTTAACCCTAACTTAAAGAGAACTTAAAGAGGTTTATTTATTGGTATTGACGTCGATCCTGAGATGCTCCTTCGATAGTATGATAGAGCAGTTTAGAATAGGGTTGGTTCGTCTATAAATGGCTATAATTGGCTATAAATGGCTGAATGAAGGAGATATTTTACTCTCATTTCTCTGAAAAAGCTCACATATCATTTGAGGTCATCATTTGAGGTTCCACACGTCACTTTATAATAATATTATTTTATAATCTTTAGTAATATAATTATAGATTTTATAATCTCAGTAAATAATCATCATAAAACGATCGCAATTGTTATATTATTGATATAATACATATAATATTTTTCGTCGAAAGTTGTCCACGTTTATAATAATGTCCTCTGATCAGTACACCGATCAGTCCTTAGATCAGTCGCAAACTAATGCCTCTGAATCAGTTTCCTTACTTCGTCAATGTTGCTTAACTATTAAATCAGTTACTAGCGCCTCACAAATTAATAAATTTGAGAATGACCTAAATATACTAAGGGCACGTCCAGATTCTATTCATTTATTTATGGATTGTTTATTACAATTAAATCACAATGAAGATTTGGAGCTATTCCACACCATTCTATCACTCAGGCACATCCTCCTCCTACGCTACCAAACCCTTCCTCAAAACCTCCCATACATGGTTCGTGACCTCCTCCTTCACATCCTTCAAACTCGTCAGAACCTCTCCCCCCACAACGTCCAGGCTCTCTCCGAGACCTCCACCCTCCTCTGGAAACGCTCCTGGCTCTCCCCCCCCCTCCCCCCCTCCTCCGCCCCCCACATCTACAACTCCACCCCCCTCTGCCCCACCATCCCCCACCCCACCTCCCTCTTCCAAACCCTCCACTCCACCTTAACCTCCCCCCGCACCCCCCCCCACCGCACCCTCGACTACCTCCGCAACCTCCTCTCAGTAATCTCCAGTAAAAAATCCCACGATTCAATGAAATTGTCACTCCAATGGCACTCTAACGTCCTGCAATCATTCGAACAATACTCTTCTAATTTCGTCGGGTTTTCTATGGACGCTTTATCGAGATTGGGGACTTATAAATTGACTGATACGGGGTATGAGAAGAGCTGCTTTGAGTTGGTTGGGACGGCGGTTAATTGGGAGTATGGTGGGGGGAATCATTTTAGGATTAGTAGTGTTTCGAAGGTGAGATTAGAGGTTGTGGTTGGGTGTTTTTTAACATGTTTTTAATGTTCATTTAAATTGTAATATTGTTTCTCACACGATTTTAATAGCTTATTAAACCTTTACCTGAACTACGCTCACATCTCTTAAACTTATCATTCGTTAAAACAGTCTTCTCAAGTTACTCTCCTACATTACCTCCCGATTTACGTACGAGTATCTACGAAGTAATAATATCATTATGTTCATTAACCGGTCCAATATTCGAATCGGAAAATAATAAATTAATATACGCTGAAAATTTAATTTGTTATTTAATACCTATACTAGGTTCTCAAGTAAATCTTGAAGATGAAGCTGTGGCTTTACTTCGGTTGTTGAAGAATTTTAAAGTAAAGAGTCTTAAAAAATTAAATGTATTCGGGGAATTTATTAATATGATTACGGGATTAACGAAAAGGACGATGGATTATATCACAGAGACGATTATTAATGAAGGAGGGGATCTTGAGGGAGTTGAGGCGACGGTTTATAGATCGTATGATATATTACTTGAGGTGTGTGTGTTGATAGCTGGAGAGAGTTTTTTGTTGACGGAGGAAAGTAGGAAGAAAGTTGATGAGGTTATGGCGGGAGTTTATATTAATTGCGTGGAGAGGAGGATACAGATTTGTAAGAGCGTGGAGGGGAAGTGTGTTAGGGAGGAGGTGGAGTTGGATGAGGTTGGGGAGAGGCTGGATGAGGAGGAGGTGAGAGGCGCGTTTTTTTTGGGGGGGGAATTTATAGGTCGGGATTCTAACGACGTCGATCGTATATCTATGCTCGTACGGCAGTTGGGAGAACAGATTATGAACGTTAGCGTTGCGGGGAGGTGTGACTTGGTGAAATGTCTGGGGGGGCTGAATATTGAACTGACGAGAGGTGAGGCAGGCAACCCGCGAGGTCGCTTTGCCAGCCAACCTCCCGATCCAGATATAAATTGTTAACGCCAATCGCCCATGCAACTCGCTTCGCCTCGCTTCGCCTCACTTCGCTTCTGCTCGTCGCAGCTTTGGGGAATTTGAGAGGGCTTTTCGAAAGGGGGGGGGAGGTGGGGGAGGAGGCAGCGGGGGTTTTAGAGGAGGTCAGAGTTCTCATCCTTTTCGTAGGGTGGTTGATTACGGACGAGACCGCCGGGGAGACTCCGATCATACCTGAAGCGATCGTTGAAGCGTGCGCTTCACAGCAGGCTCAACAGATAGCTTCGACGATAACTCAGATCGTGACGTCGCTCTCAAACTTGTCGTCGTACCAGGCGATGAAGATATCGACGGAGAGCGCGTCGCCCATGTACTCCCCGCTGATCGCGCAGCAGCTCATGTGGTTCTTTGACCGGTTCTGCCGCGTTTATTTAATGCCGAACCCCCGTCTCTACGACGGGCTAGAACAGAGCATCCTCTACAAAGACAACTTCGGCTTAGAAGCGAACGCCCAAGCTTTGATTGACGTGTGCACCAAGTCAGCGGTCCTGTACATCACGAGCTGGCCTTCGGAGGTCGACGTCGTCGAAGGGGCGGTTAAAATGCTCGAGGGACTTTGCGGGGGAAGGATCAGGGGAGGCCTAACGAGGAGCGAAGGCTGGAGGAACCTGTGCAACGTTTTTTGGCTCGTGGGGGCCACTAGCATTCACACCAACCTCGCGTTTAACCCGCAAGAACTTAATGCGATGGGTCTGACCCCGGCAATGGTGGAAGGCTTCAAGAGGTTGAATTACGAGAGGAGGGGAGATGTAGGGAGCGTCATCGCTTGTGGATCAGGAGGGATGCCAGACGACGACAGCAAAAACATCATGAACAAAACCCTCATGCTCGTCGAGGGTACCCTGACGAAACTGGCGGCCTTCATCTCCGACCCGAGCTTCCCCAACACGAACATCGAGGCCGTGGACCTGTGCTCCCTCTGCGTCAGCCTCTTCTCGGGAATCTGCCGATCCCCCTTCGTCGGAATCGTCGACTCGGCGGCAGAGGACAGCGCCGAAGCCTACGTGCTGACGAAATTCATTACTCCGAGCCTACCCAAATTAGCCGCCCTGATGTCCATCTACGGTCCAGTCGACAACTCGATTAAGACGGAACTTTTGACGGCGCTCACGAGCTATGCGGAACTTTATATTTCCTTCTTGAACCCCGTGGAGAGCATGGCGCTTTACAATGCGGCGAGCGAGATGATCAAGGGGTACAGCGCGATCGGGGTTGGGAGCAGCGCAAAAGAGAGCGACGAGGAGGACCAACACGAGGACGTCCTGCAGGCTATCAAACTCCTGACGCACCTGGGCACCAAGGATTTCATCGACGTGGTCGACAACTCTCCCGGATCGACTCCGACGGTCGACGTGACTGAGGTCCTCTTCTACGGCATCAATCACCTCCTCCCTCTCGTGTCCGGCCTTTTAGAGTACCCTAAGATCGCGCATCAGTTCTTCGACCTCGTCGGGTACATCGTCGAAGCGTACCCCGAGAAGCTCAACTCGCTCCCCCCCGACTTCTTCGAGTCGCTGATCGGAAGCTTGCTCTGGGGAATGAGTAGCAACGACGTCTTGGTCGGAAAGAGCTGCCTCAGGGCAATCGAGGAGATGACGAAGGAACACGTTAAAAACAGCACCCTGTCCGGCATCCTCGCAAACAAACCTGACACGCTGAAGCTCTGCGTCCAGCGGCTGCTAACGGACGTGGTCATGGCCCCGTCGGTCGTCTTTGACAGAATCGACGTCACGGGAGGCGCCCTCTTGGTTTTGATTGCCGCTGACCTCAACTACTTCACAACCTACGTACGGGAAATGATAAGTAGGGTAGGCGTTCAGGAGCAGCAGCAGCAGCTAATGGCGGCGTTCGAGCAGCTCGTTAACCTGGAAACGATTCAGACGGGGATTCAGGGGAAAGGGAATGTGGGGAGAACCGCTCGTGCAGCGTTCAAGAAAACTTTCGGGCTCTTCGTCGGTCACGTTCACTCATTCTTAGTAGTTTTATAGAAGAAAAGTATGTTTTTGGTTTTTCGATTTGTCTCTTCTCCAATTTGCCATGTCTTCTACCCTGACACGTCGTCACCCCCTCCTCTCTATTCCTACCCCCCCCCTCTAATCCCCACCCCCCACACAAATTTTATACTCCGTAAACGGCCGATATGGCCTCGTGGAGGAATTCTCCAACGTCGTCGCTGGACGAAGTTAAACTTTTCTTCCCCTTGGTCAGTTCTTTTCTGTTAACGAATACGAGTTTTCCCTTGGTGTCCAAGTCCGCGACCTTGTCGAACGCTCCGTCGTACGCCATCCCCAGCACGCGCTCCTGCCACTCCTCCTCGACCTCGACGAGGTACCTAAGCTCCGCGTTCTTGTCCGTGGAGCGCATCATCTTTCCGGGCCTGCCTGTGACGAGTTGGTCGACGCTTTTCGTGTCGTCGCACTTGCAGTAGCCGCGCTTGTTGTCGCGGCGAACGACGGCGAGGACGCCCTCGCAGAACTCCTCCTTCGTCACACCGAGCGAGTCAAAGAGCTTGCGGAGGGGCTCGAAGTCGAACCCGCCGTGGCGGTTGAACAGGTACACGAAGCACTGGTGGAGCGCGAAGCCGTCGCCCTTGAGCTCCCCGAGGTCGAAGCTCATCTGGCCAGCCCACTGGACGGCCATGCCGACGCACTGTCCGTGGAGCCTGATGGCGGCCTCGGGGACTTCGACGCCCCTCTCCAGCGCCCTGGTGTAGCAGAGGTTGGCGTACGCTTCGACGCCGTGGCCTAGTGTGTGGGCGTACTCGAAGAGGAGGGCGCGGTACTTCTCGAAGGGGTCGGAGTAGGCGAGGAACATGGCCTTGGCGGAGACGATCTCCTTGTTCACGGTGGAGAGGAAGGCCTTGATGGCGTTGGTCTTCTCGGGGCCGAGGGCGTAGTAGCGCTCCCTGAACTCCTTGAGGAGCTGATCCCTCTTCTTCGCGAGGGTGGTGTTCGAGCGGTCCTCCCTTATGGCGTAGCCGACCGCGCAAATGTCAGCCTTGAGCTTCCTCGTCTGCGGGTCCTCGATAAAGTTGACGAGCGAGTCGAAGCCTCCCACGGTCTGAACGATCTTGGTGTAGTCGCTGGCGAACTCGCACGCGCCCTCGATGTTGAAGTAGTCCTGAGCTCCCTGCTTGCTGTCGACGCGGCCGAGCATGTTCATTGTTTTGCAGGACTCTCCGACCGTGGCGTGGGCGTTGGCGGTGGAGAGGGTGAGGAAGGTCTCGCTGATGCAGAAGACGAGCTCCGGGATGTAGAAGCACCCGAGGATGTTCTTCGAGAGGATCTTGTTGCTCTTGACGAGGGAGAAGGCCTTCTTCGCAGAGGTGGTGGCGTCGTTGTAGTGCATGGGGGTGGTGGGGACTTCGATGAGGCGGGAGTTGGTCAGGCCAGCGACGAGGCCGATGCAGTTGCCGTTGACGCCTCCTCCGACGGCGATGATGACGACGGGTAGGCCCTTGGCCTTGGCCTTGGAAATTTGGTCGAACAGCTCCTTGGTGCCATAGTTCTCCCAGCACTGCAAGGCGAACGAGCGAAAGAGTCAAGAAGAGTCGAGTTAGTAAGAAAAGTTGACGTTCCACAAGCGCAATATAAAAATGCCTCGCACCTTGTAAGTCTCTCCCGACTTATGGTTAAAATAATACCCCGGCTGCAGCGCCTCAAGTATATCCGTCCCGTACCCCAGAGCATCGCACGTCTCCCCGCAGCTCACGATGGGGAAGTACTTCTTGTTGTAATGCGTGTCGCAGAGGTCGCGGAGGGACTCGATGGAGTCGGCGTAGCTGCCGTTGTGGGTGAGCATGGGGAGGGTTAGGGCGCCTACTTTGAAGGGGAGGTTGATGGTTGGGTGGTGGACTTGGTCGACGTTGTTGATGTAGGGATTGATGTCGACGGGGATCCAGGGTTTGATGGTAGCGTCGGCTGTTAGGTGGGGGCGGGGCGGGGGGTGGGGGTGAGGTTGGAGTTGAAGGACCGAAGCGACTCGTTAGAATTTGTTCTCGCAGCAGTTCCAGAATTCGGTAACTTTTCTCACCTGTCTTGTCCGGGAGTACACCGAAAACCGCCTTAATAGGGAACATACCCATCCTCGCCGCATTAACCCCCTCAATATTAAAAACCTTCGACGGGCTAGTATACGTAAGTAAATCCCCGTACCGTTGCCTCTGCGTGATAAGAGCCATACTAACGCCTCTAAAAGGTAACATCCCAATCATGGCGGCGTAGAAGTCGTGGTTGGAGTCTTCGTAGCCGACGAAGATAACGAGGGAGGCGCGGTCGGCTTTTAGGAGGATGAGGTCGGAGGCGACGGAGAAGACGGTGGCGTACTCGTCCATGGGGGCGGAGGAGGTAAACTTCTCGGAGAGGCGGTGGACGTGGAGCTGAGAAGGGAGAGGGAGGGAGGGAGGGAGGGAAGGGGGGGGGGGGGGGAGAAGAGAGCGTTAGAACCACATGACGGGGCGTATTTATATTCCGTTCGAATTGTCAACTCGCTCTCTCACCTCCTTAGGGTTCTCCCTGAGGTTGTTCCCCACGGTGATCATGGCAACGGTCTTCTCCGCCGCCGCCGACTTGATCGCCGCAGGCGGCATAATAACATGCACGCTCGTGAACGCGTCCCTACCCTTTGGGAGTGGTGTCTTCTTAATGAGAGTCTGGAAGAGGTTCTCGTCTCCTCCGTTCTTGAGGGTTGGGACGCAGAAGTAGTTAAGCTTAACTTCCGAGACGAGGCGCTTCACTGGGGGGATGTGGTCGAAGGGGAGCTCGTTGGGGTTGTGGGGAGCCTTCTTAGGGACGACGAAGGTGCCGTCGATCTGGAGGGAGCGGGAGTTTATCCAGCTGATGAATTTGCAGATCCAGAAGGTGACGGCGCTGACGACGAGGCTAAAGGCAGATGAAGCGAACGGCCGACGGGGCGGTTAGAACAAAAAATATCGTGTTTCACCAACAGTCCTCCATAATTTAGCTCACCTGCTCTGCACAGGATTCTCCATATTCTCCACCGTATTCGCCATGTTAATAGCCACAGCCATAACGACCAGCGGGACCGTCAGCCCAGGCGTCGCCTTCGTGTACGACGAGTTATCAATCTTAAGCTTCGTAGTCTGAACGTCTCCGAAGCTTAGAGTGAAACCTACGTCGAACCAGTTGAGATTAAATGCGAACCACTTTACTTTCATGAGAGCCCTGCCCTTCTTTCCCATCGTGACGGAGTTAACTCCGATGTTGTCGGGCGTCCTCATGCCTATTAAGAGGGAGATGAAGTAGTAGACGTTCAGAACGTTGAAGGTGTAGTTCGCGAAGATGTAGAAGCAGACGACTTGGGGGTTGTGGGAGGTGGAGGAGTTCAGGAGGGTGAAGAGCTCGACCATGAAGGTGTACGAGGCGGGGACGGTTATGTAGATGCGGGTTATGAAGAAGACGATGGGGTGGAAGAACTTGAGGATTAGGTTCGTCTAATATGGTTTGTGTGGTTTTGTTTTGGGGTTTGGGGTTAGTTAGTTAGTTAGTTAACAGCGGTGGGGGTCGGGGGGGGGGGGGGGATGGGATGATAAAAAAGCTCGCTTGTCACTCCATTTCTTATCCCCTTCTCACCTTACTCTTCTTCCCCCTCAACAACATCCCGCAACCATACAAATCCAAAACCAAGGTACTCCCCTGCCCCAGCAAATACATATTCCCAATCTGATGCATGAAAGGGTTCAAAGCGAAGTAACACGCCATAAACGCTACGAGGTAATACATTATAGCGATGCGGGAACCGCGGTAGAGGATGGAGACGAACGCGGCCCAGAGGAAATAACCAGCGGAGATGGAGAAGTGGAACTGGGAGTGGGGGGAGTAGCCGTAGAGGTCGGAGGCGACGTTGGGGTCGGGGTAGAAGAAGCCTTTGAGGCCGCCGGAGAAGGCGATCGTGTTGAAGATTACGGAGACGAGCTTGGTGGAGAGGCGGGGGGCGGTGCCGGTTTTGGAGGAGTTCGTTAGGCGGAGGACGAGGAGGGCTGAGAGATGAGGGGTGGATTGAGATGAGATGAGATTGAGAGGCCGCAGCGCGGGGGGAGGATATGGGTTTAGAGAGGTAGCATGACAGAAAAGGCGGTTTAAAGGTATAATCAGTAACGACACTGTGTGGTCACGAACTGTGTGGTCACGAACTGTGTGGTCACGAACTGTGTGTGTTCTGTAGTCACGTGGGCTTGTCACTTATTTCGGGCACCCTTGTCCGACTATGGCCTCCATAATATTTGTTGTTGTTTTTGTGTTGTTTTACGTCTCACCTGCGAATCTGAATAGTACCATCAGGACGATACACGTAACTGTGCTGTAGATGACGTATTTTTGGCCATCCTCGCGCTTCAATTCAACCTCCCAGGGGAGACCGGGAGTAGGAGGAGGGGCCGGGTCATCTCTACTTAAGAAGCCCATTTTTAAGAAGGTTACAAACGACGGAAGGGAGGTAGTGTTAAAGTTACTGTGTTATAGTATAAGCGCGTATAGTGCTGGTACTTAGAGGTGACGATTGACGGTTTAAAGGACTTTTCAAAAATGCTTTTCGAGGACGTGGCTTTTTTTTTCGAAGCCTATTTCTAGTACATATTTCTTCGGATCACCCGAGACGCCCCCTCTTGATAAAGTTACTGTAATTAAGTGTGGAAGGAATACGAATATTTAAACAGTATGCCTTCCCTGTCTACGTATGTCTGCGTTGTTCGGCGATTGTAATCGTAGTCCCTTGCTTCTGCCTTGCTTCCCTGTTTCTTCTTCCTTGTTCTTCTCCTAATTCCTTCGACGAATCAAGGGAATACTCTCAGAACCCGCAGCCTTGGCAGAGTCCCGAGCGTACCGAGTCTGCTTAAGGCCGAGACCATGGTATAAACATAAACTATAGAACCGGTGATGACGTAGCGCTATACTACTTCTTTCGCTCTACGAAATAAAATGGTGAAAGGGCTTTCGGATTAGTTCTAATTAACCCTTGATTGATATAACCCCGAAAAAGATCAAAGTTTTTTGTTCTTTAAAAAAGTAAAGCCCTTAAGAAATCGTTCATCCCCCCCCCCCTCCCTCCCCCCTTAAAAAAAGTCTCACGGACAATCATCCGGCACTCCATCCGGTACATAAACCGTCATCCCTTCCATCCCTTCCTTAACAACAACACAGCTCGCGAGTCTACTCCCCCCCCCGATTTCATCCTCATCCCAAACAGCTTTCAAATTATTCAACTCATCTAAAGATCTAGGAGGTAAAAGTGAATTGTAGGAGGATGGAATTATAACGTGATCGTAGCCGGAGTTTATACCTACACCGAATAAATCTTCAGTCCATCTTTCTGAATGAATTTTTTCAACGACACCTCCGACACTTGGTTCGGGGCCTAGGTCGATTTTTGCGGAGGAGGCGACGGAGTAGAGGGTTTGACCGGGGAGGGAAGGGACGGTTAGGCGGGAACCGGAGGAGTCGATGAAGGTTAGGGGGATTATCTTGGAGGAGACGGAGGGGGCGGAGAGGGGGCGGAGGGGGAGGGAGGAGGGGAGGGTAAGGGAGCGGGAGAGGAGGCGGGAGAACATACTTCTTCTTTTTTATGGAGGGAGGGGGAGAGAGGGGAGAGAGGGGAGAGAGGAGGCGGGGGGGTTAGTTTTGGAAGTTTTTTTTGATCGTTCAGTTTGTCGGCGTCTACGATGGCTACGCTACAATGAGTGCCGTCCGTTTAGGAGCTTAGCTTTGAGCCTCGCCTCGTATAGTGCTTACGTGTGCTAGCGATTTACGGCTTATTATATTTAAAGCGTGTGCCTGCAGTTGAAATGTTTCCATGAATGTTGGTACTACGACGAGATAAGGGACAATCTTGTTCAGGTGTCCATTATTTGCACAAAGACGCGTATTATTAATCTTTGATACTAGTCTCAAGATTTCAATGTGACGTGCTAAGGCAACGGCTTTATAGAATGTTTGTGAAATGTAGCGTAAGGTCCACAATGTATGAATATATGATATTAGCCGCCGGGGTTTGGGAGACAAACGGATTCTAGTGTTTATTTAAACCTTATTAAATCGTTTACGACACAATTTAAGTCATAGATTCTACGACGAGTATTATATCATTTCACCGTAGTTCTTCGCACAAACTTACGTCTATGAGTATTCAGCCAAAAAAGCGCATCCACAATCTGCTGGGCTCTGCTTTCCCAATGTTTTGCTACTTTTGCTCCATCTCCACAGACTGCCTTTTCATACGCCTTCATAGACGTAAGTTGCATCAAATTCGGTTTTACTAAATGCAGCAGCTACAACAACAGTTAAATTCTGCTTAAAACGTTCAAAAGCTTCCGATTTTAGCCCGTCCCACAGATAGTCCACTTCCGATGGATGGCGAACGAACCCGTTCCAATCATTTAAGTCCATTTAAGCACCGTAAGGTCCTTTGCAACGACGAATTACGACGATATTAATGCACTTCACGTATCACGAGTAATATAGTCGAAATGAAGCCGCGCTGTAGTCGACATATATAGAGCGTATAGATCGTATAGAGCGTATGAGCCTGTCTGAACTAACTCTAACTCCTTCCCTTTCAGTCCCTCCCTCCTCTAGATCTGACAGCGGCACTTTAGCGCACTTTAGACGCCATGTCCGTCCCCCGCGTAACCCTCTTCGAAGACATCTTCCTCATAACCTCCCTCAACCCCGAAGGCAAAAAATTCACCAACGTAAACCGCCTCTCCGGCACCGGCACCTCCTTCGGTTGTTCCCTCCTCCTCGACATAAACTCCTCAATCTACCCCGTCAAAGCAAACGATAAATTGACTATAGTTTTAACAACTACATTATCCCCTGACGGTTCACCCTCCGACGGTACATACAATCCTTCTTCTACCTCCCTTGCATCTAACTACGATTACGTGACCCACGGTCGTGTTTACCTGTACCAGCATGTGGGGGAGAGGGAGGTTGAGATTCAGGTTAGTTTTGGAGGGTTGTTGATGCAGTTGAAGGGGGAGAGGGAACAGTTGGAAGGGATTAAAGGGGATATGGATGTTTATTGTTTGATTAAGAAGGGGTAGAGAATAAGGACACACACACACACGAAGAAAGAGAGGAAGAGGAATGGACGTTTTATAACAAAATGGTTACGGGACGTAAGAACACTTATCCACCTTTTTTTAGCGTTTTCTTTTCCAAGTGAGAGGGTTTAAGGGGTTTCTTTTCGGTTCCTCCCCCCCCACCCCTCCCCCACCCAACCAAACCAAATCGTTAAAATATAATCTACCTACAACAAACACAATCAATCTCAATCATCGCCTTCGCGGGTAATTCCTTAACGGCGTACGCCGCCCTAGCCGGCTTGCTTTCGTTGAAGAACTCAACGTAAACTTCGTTGACGGTTTTATAGTCAGACATATCAGTTAACAAAACGGAAGTCTTCTGAGCCTGGGAGAGGGTGAAACCGCTCGACTCTATTATGGCCTGGAGGTTCAGGAGGGCTTGCCTTGTTTGTTCGGTTATGGTTGTGCCTGCGAAGCCGCCTGAAGGGAGGAGGCCGATGCAGCCGGAGACGTAGAGGGTGCGGCCGGAGGGGGAGAGGGTGGCTTGGGAGTAGGGGCCGATGGCGGAGGGGGCGAGGGGGGTGGACATTATCTTTTTTGTGGGGGGGGGGAGGAGGAAGGAGAGGAGGTAAGTGCCGAGGCCGAGGAGGAGGGCTGGAGGATGGACACGACACAACACACACACACACGTTAGAAGATACGATTGTTGTTCAGAAACTGTATTGATGCATCCGCCGTCCGATCAAAAACAGGAAGAACCCCTTCTACAATACCCTGCGTGCGTCCCGGTTGTTGCATTCCTCACCGGTGTTGACAGTTAGGGGCTGTTTCCCAAAGTCTTTCAGACGGTTAACTAGATCCATGTTCAAAAGTTCTGTTCTGCCTTCAACAAATAAATATTCCTTGGAAGACACAGTCATTCCCCTCCGAATAACTCCTCAAACTCTGCCAATTCCCCTCCCCCCAACCCTTAACAACAAACCCACCAATGTCGTCTTCAGCGCCTCAACACCAGCCCCGCCCCCGCTCCTACACCACCTCAATAAAAACCTCCTTCAATTCCCTCCTAGCCTTGTCCTCCCCCTTCCGCCCCCCCCCTCCCCCCCCCCCTCCCGCCCACGTCCCCACCTTCGACTCCGTCCGCTCCCTAGCCCTCCTCTGGGTAATCTCCTTCCACTCCCAATTCTTCCTCACCAACTTCTCCTCCCGTTCTGAATCCTCAACCATGCGCGAACTCTGCGTCGGCAGCCTCTCCTGCCGCCCGCTGATCAACGGCCACCTAGGCGTCGACGTCTTCTTCGTCCTTAGCGGCCTGCTCGTGGTTTCGAATTGATTGAAATGCCAGCCTCCTACGACTAAGACGTTCCTCAAATTTTACATTCGCAGGATCTTCAGGATATGCCCTAGCTTCTACTTCACGTATGGTATATATTGCGGGATCGCGGGTTTGATAGGCGGACCTGCTAGGAGGTGTGATTTTCCCGGGGAGGTTATGAAGAATGTTCTTTTTTATCAGAACGAATACCCCGTGGCGGAGCAGTGTATGGCGTGGGGGTGGACTGTTGCTGTTGAGGTTCAGTTTTATGTTTTAGCGCCTTTGGTGACGTTCTTGCCAAATCTTATATTCCCAAAGGCGAAGGAGAACAATCTGTACGCGCTCACGACGCTCATCCCGTTGACGGTTCTGCTGATTGTCCCACGAACGACGATCCCCTTCGATTACAACCCGCCTTTAACGTCGCTGCAGCTCCTGACGTCGACGGCTCACAACTCCTCAGACAACTACTTCCACAGAATGTACGCGTCCAGCGAAACGAGGATCTTCTCGTGTTTCATGGGCGGCGCTGCGGGGTGCGTTCTGCAGCACATTAGAAACAGCAGTGTGTGGAACGACGCAAAGTCGCAGGAAACAAAATATAGGCTGCTGATAACGAACTCGATCTCGACGATTTCCTTCGCACTTATCGTGTTCTTGATCTTCTCAGACTACACGGAGATCTTTAGTTTGGACTCGTCGGACTCAAATTTCCTCATATACTTCCGCCCCTGCTTCTCCCTCCTTCTCTCCGTCTTCCTGCTGTCCCTCGGCGTCTCCCGCCACCTCACGAACCTCCTCAACACTTTGGAAACCGAATTGGTAGGCGTCGTGGTCAACGATGGCGGAAATAGCATCATCCGAGCCTTTGTCGGAGGAGAAGACAACGATGACGGCCTTCCCAAAAAAGCACTGTTGTACGTCACCGGCCTCGTGAATAAAATACTGACGCCTTCTTGGTACAAGATCAACTCCCACACGGCCCACATAACCTCATACGACTCCTTCTTGCTGCACCCTCTGCTGATAAACGGCCTATACTTGGTGTTCTTGGACGATCTTAAGGTGAGCGACAGCAAGGAGCGAATCGACGAGCTGAGAATTTGGAAAGGATGCGCAAATTTAACTCGTGAATATCAATCTTCATGCGACTCGCTTCGCTCGTCGCAGCCTCACGCCATGTCGAATTCTGACCTGCCGTACCTTTATGTTTGCCTGGTGCTTTTCAATTTTTACACCGCTCACTTCTTCGCGTCGTTGATGTACTGCCTGATCGGGAAGCCGATGCTGGACGTTGGGGACAGACTCCTGGAGAAGATGG
This sequence comes from Triparma strigata, assembly GCA_030267945.1. Taxonomy (NCBI): domain Eukaryota; class Bolidophyceae; order Parmales; family Triparmaceae; genus Triparma; species Triparma strigata. The sequence continues at coordinate 78,123 of BRXY01000193.1, forward strand.
GTTTGGGCAGGAACGCGGTTGAAGCGATAAAGTACGTTGAGAGGGCTGTAACAGAGGAGGGAGAGGGAGGGGAGGAAGATGACAGGGAGAGCTTGCTTCTCTCCGAGAACGATATTGATGATGAGAACAACCGTCTCTAGGCTTAATAATTTTAATTTTATTACAATTGAATCATCATATTATGTTTCATCATTTTTCTATTCACTAGCTTGGCTTCTATGGCTGCTTGCACATGCCCTCCATCCCCTTCATTCTCTTCTGCATCTTCCCGCCCAGGAACTCCATGACTTTCTTGCACTGCGATGAGCGAAGCTAAGAGTTAGAATAACACATGAATAATATATATATATATATTATATCACTTTGAAAGTGTAGGAGATGGTGTCGAGATTCCGTAATGTGCCCATCCTCGCAAACTCTCACCTCAGCCTCACTCATCCCCATCCCCGCTCCCTTCCCCTTGAAAGTTTCGATCGATTGAAGGGCCCTCTTCTCAACCGCGCTCAACCCTATCCAACCGTCGTCTTTGACGATCTCCATCACGGGAGTGACGACCTTGTCCTTCTTGACCTTGAACTTCGACCCAGCCCCGCCCCCAATCGCAATCAACCCCCCCAACCTGAACCCTCCCTCATTAATTAAACTCAACCCCAAGCTGCTCCCCAACCCGTACCCCAAAACGAAAACGCTCTCCGGGTTAAAATACTCGAACAGGGTCTTTATGTACTTCCTCAAACCTTCAGCGCACTTCTCAGTGTTCTCAGCTATTTTCGCTGCAGGAAGCTGCTCGCCGGTCGCGTAATCCATGTCGGCTAGCCACGAATTTCCCAAGTCGAAGGGCAACGGCTCTGCGCCTAAAAGACTCAGGATGGAAGTGTCGGGGAGGCTGAGCTTTTGAGCGAGTTTTAGGTAGTTGTTTGAAGGGGTTGATTCGCCGTTGGAGGGTAAGAGGATTAAAAGGTTGGAAGGAGTAGGATGGGGGACGAACTTGTGAGGGTAAGGAGTGGACCTGGAGAGAATAGCCGGCGTCAGGGAAGACTCTTTGGAGGTGGAGGGGATGGGAGGCGAGGAGGAGGAGGAGGAGGAGGTGTGGGGTTGCAGGCCAATCAGGTCGTTGGTTATCTTCTCTATGTCGTCATCCGCCCACGCGTAAGTTGAGAGCTGCGGGTAGGGGTAGGGGTTGGATGGATTGGTGGGGAGGATTAGGATACAAGTTATATATATACGTGACGCGGAAGGAGAGCACAATAAATGCTTAGAGTTGACATGGAGTTCTCATCGAATTCTCATCAAGAAAAGACTGTAGATAGCTACATTCAGTCAACCTCTCGCTAACGACGCATTACTTGCTCACGCTCACCTCTTCGCCCGTCACTGAGTGCACAGCTGTGATCAACACAATGTACTCAGGGAGGGCCAATGCAGAAGGGATAGAATGAGGCATTTTTAGACACTAAGACGTCAACTGAGCCAATAGTAATTGCTAAAGGGTTTTCAAGGCTGTTCTGTTAATACTTTGAGAAGTATTTTTTCAGTTGTAGCGAGTTAATGTGTAAAACTGGCCAAAACTTGGCAAACTACTTTCCCAGGCACATAAAAAAAACACCTCTTCATTTTTTTTCTTCAAAACAACTAGCTACGATGAGTTTCCTTTTCGACAAGAGCTACTACGAGGTGAGGCTCATTTTTTCCATCCACACAATAACATTACCACCCCCGCTACCTCGACATTTGAAGGATTGGGTGGCAATGACCCAGCCTGCCCGCAAGCGGACCCGCGTGGCCGCCGGGGTCGACTCCTAGCTTTTAAACCACATTGAGGCGCCTTTCAGTCGATCTGAACGCGCTATCCACCAATTCATATTCAGACATGAGCTGTCACGGGCATTTTCGCCCCCAACTCGTGTCGTGGAAAGAGCATTGTTGAACGAGTCTCGCGCCCAATTACTTCCTCTTTTCCTGTCCGGCTAACTCCTCCCCTCTGGCCCTCTCCCCCCCCCCTTCAACCCTCCGACCGTAACAGATCAGTCCCAAGAACGGATGCAGCCCGTTCCAGACTATGATAGCTTACCTCGGCGGTTCCGCCTTCCAGACCATAGTCGATAATCCCGTGACAGCCTACCGTCAGCTTGTGCAGCAGTATGCGAAGGGCCTCGACGGCAAGGCCGTCGACCCCGCCATCGCCAGGGCGGAGGCCAACGCAGTTTTCAAGAACGCCCCCGTGAGCGCTAGTCTTTCCGGTCTCGTTCCGCGTCTCATCGGCGTAGGCTTCAAGCGCATCCCCAAATTCGGCATCCTCCTCGGCGTCTCTTACTTCCTCGAGGAGGGCGGAAACGTAGGCTACACCGCCGCCACCGCCGCCTCCATCTTCTCCGCCCCCTTTATCAACCCCATCCGCATGATCGAAAAGCAGCAGCGCGCCTTCTACAAGACCACCGGCGTCGAAAAGCCCATCAAAGAAATTCTCAAGGAGGTGAGAAGAACTTTCCGGGTCTCCGGATTTAAATTTTCACGTCAGGAAAAGGAACCTCTCTCTAACCTATTTTTCATTGTTCTCATCGCTCTGTGTTTCGCTCCTCAATTCCTCACAGGCCGCTTCGCAGAACTTCAGGCCTCTCTTCCGCGGAACTATCCCCCTCATGGGCCACTCGCTCGCCTCCGCCACCACTGGCCTCGTCGGCCAGCCGCAGCTCCAGAAGTGGATCAAGGAGCAGCTCGCCACATCTCCCGCCGGCTCAAAGCTCGGAACCTTCGCCACCGGTCTGATTAGTAGCGCCGCCGTCTCCCCCATTTATATTGTCATGACGAATCCTCTTTCGAGATTAGAAGTCATCATGCAGACTTCCGCCATCAAGGGGAAGGCTATCTCCCTCCCCGCCGCCATCAAGGAGGTAATCGTGGACAGCAAGGAGTTCGGCCTCCGAGGAATCTTCAGGGGACAGGGAATCGGAGTCGCGAAGGCGATCATCAGCCTCACCATGTTCCACCAGGGACGAATATACCTGACGGAGGCGTTCAAAGAGAGGAACGAAAGGCTCGGATACATCAAACCCTCTTAAATGCAGCGAATGACGACGGCAACGGTGGCAGCGACGGCGACAGCGACGAAGATGACGAAGATGACGACTATAAGCACTTTTTCAGTAGCACAACCTTGTAATATAACCTTATTCAATTATAAAAAACGTCATTCCGTTGTTATATTTTTTGTGGGGAGGGCATTGTAGCTTGGAGGTGGTACAGGGGAGACGGGCCAACAACAAGCACATGGGAGAAACCAGACGACTATGTATGAATGGAATGTCGTAATGACTGTCATCCCACGAATTGATTGTCGGCTGACGTCGTTTTTGGAAAGTCTCCGCCTCAGCCAAGGGTGTTAGAGGTAGCTGAAGGAGGATAGAAGAAAGAGAAGGAAGGGGAGAATTTGTACAAGTAACATTGACGGGTTATGGTTATGGTTATGGTTATGGTTATGGTTATGGTTATGGTTATGGTTATGGTAAGGGTTATGGTTATGGTTTATGGTTTATGGTTTATGGTTTATGGTTAGGGTTAGGGTTAGGGTTAGGGTTAGGGTTAGGGTTAGGGTTAGGGTTAGGGTTAGGGTTA
>BRXY01000194.1:0-21333 GCA_030267945.1 Triparma strigata
CCTAACCCTAACCCTAACCCTAACCCTAACCCTAACCCTAACCCTAACCCTAACCCTAACCCTAACCCTGGAGCGAAGCGACAGCTTCCTTGAGCTCGGCCTTCAGGGCCTTGACCTGGGAGGCCAGGATGCCGCCGTCCGGGCTTTGACTTTCAGACATGGATGCTAAGGGTTGAGCTAAGGGGGTGGGTTGGAGTGGGTGCTGCGGGAGAAGATAAAGTTAGAAGTTGTTTTAAATTTGAGGCGAGGCGAGAAAATACCATAGGCGGCACACAGAGCAGGATCCTGAAGAGCCTCGATCAAGTTTACCCCCACAGCCGGAAATATTGCGTACTCTTTCAATGAAGTGCTTTCTTTCCCAAAATTGCCGAAGTTCAGAAACCAAACCAAGATAGCACCTCTTCCAGCGAAAAGGAGGAAAGCCTAGGATAAGATTTTCAGCCAAATTTTCCTTAATCGAACGTTTCGTCAATTAACGCCTTTCATCGGCTCACTTTGTCGATCTCCTTCCACTTCACCTTCATAGATAGAGCTCGTCGTCTACAGGCTCCGCTTCGGTTCTCTTTAACACACTTTCTAGGCTAGTCCCGCCGCAGCTCCCTCTCCCCACTTTGCTCCCTCTTTGTTCACATCTACGCACGATATTAAACCGTCACGACATAAAAACATAACGTTTATAGTATTGCTCTAAGTTTAGTAAAGACGCTGTTTAAAATAACGGACGTTTAGAAACTTTTTAGGGCCCCTAAGCCATTTCGCACACTATAAAAACACTATAATTCCAAAAAAGGTTCCCTGAAACGTGTAGGGCCGCCAACACACGCCAAAATATGTCAGAATTCACAAACAGCGCTACTAATCCCAACGCCGACCCTAGCATGGCCACACAAGGTGTCACACAAGGCCTGTCGACTTCAGCTTCGTCCCTCTCTGTCGACTCCAACTCGAACTCGAATTACAACGGAGGCTCTGAGCCTCCTTCAAATACTACGTCCCCCGTCCCCAATACTGTAGTCCCCAATACTGCAGCATCCACCCGCCCCCGTCGCGCCTCCAAAGGCGCAGTAGACCCCGACTTCCACTTCACACCCCTAACCAGAGACGCCCGAACCACGTCCCTCCCCCCCTCCTCCTCCTCCTCCCACGCCCCCGGCTCCCTCCCCTCGACTTCCTACCTGAACCTGGGTTACTCCGCCGCACAAAACGCGATATTAACGTCACAATACGGGACCCTCAAACGGTCCACCTCCTCCAACAGTCTAGGCAGCCCTTCCCTCGGTCCCAAGTCAGCCGCGGACAGCAGCTCCAACCCGTTTCCTAGGAAACTCATGGAGATGCTCACGAAGGAAGACGAGAGTATCGTTACGTGGCTGCCTCAGGGGAACGCTTTTTGCGTTAGGAACTCGGAGAGGTGAGACGACAACGTACAAGGTTCAATCACTATGGACATATCTAACAGCAATCTCACTTCGCCGCTCACTTCGCCGATCTGTCAGATTCGTGTCCGAGATCCTCCCCCAATACTTCCGGCACACCAAGCTAACCTCCTTCCAACGTCAGCTGAACCTCTACGGCTTCCGTCGCATAACCAAAGGCCCCGACTCCGGCGCCTACCGGCACGACTTCTTCCTCCGAGACCAGCCCGAGCTCTGCCTCCAAATGAAACGCACCAAGCAAAAGGGCTCTCCCCAGCTCCGTCCCTCCCCCCGCCTCCCCTCCTCCAACCACCCCTCCCGCGCCTCCCCGACCGACAACCGTTCCCTCTCCTCCTCCCCTTCCTCCTTCGCTCTTGACGATTCCTCCTCCTTCCAACACCCTTACCAGCGTCCGATCTCCCCCTGTATGCATTTACCTCAGGCGGCGTTCAGCGCGCCGGTTGGAGGGCACGGTTTCGGGCATTATGAGCAGATTAGGAGGGCGCAACAGTACGGGAATCAGACGAGACATTTCGGACAACATAACACAGGACAGGTGAGAACGACAACCAGAGAGAGAGAGAGAGAGAGAGAGGAAAACGTTAACGGCCCACTCACACATTAATCCCCCCCCACCCCCCCCAACCCCACCCCTCCACGCTCTTAGCCCCTCACGGCCCTTGGTATGATGCATCCTCCTACTCACCTCCCTCCCCCCGCCGGACACCCTGAGTCCGTTTTATCGTCGAGTATGAGGGCTAGGAACGCGTTTAATTTCGGGGCTTTCGAGCAGCAGCAGGCAGCAATTAGGAGCAGGTGAGAGATTTTAAATAAAGGAGGGGAGACGTTGAACGTGGGGCAGGACATTCTAACCCTCATTTTCTGCTTTGTCTTCCGTCGCAGGGAGATTCAAGCCCAGGACATTTACGATAGGGAGAGACAGGCTAGCGCCCTCGCCAGCGCCGGGGACTTCGCCGAGAACTTCGAGCAGCAGCAGAGGGGCGTCGGGAACCCGCACCCCGTCCCGCCCCCCCCCGACCTCCGGTGGAACATAAGCACGGGGGACCAGATCGGCGGCCTCGAACAGCAGCTCAGGGAGTCCAACTCCGGCTCGCACCTCTCACGCTCCACGTCGGTCCAGTCCTCTGGCCCCCTCGAGTCCGGCTCCGGCCCGATGGGAATGGGAACCTCGGGCCAGATCGACGACATGGAGCTCGACTTCGCCAACATGTTCTCCAACGAGGACTTTGTCTCGCACGAAGGAGGCTGGTCCCCCGTAAACGCCCAGAAGGCCGAGGGAGGGATCAACCAGTTCAACATCAATGTCAATGACGAACCGCCGCCGAGCTTGAACGACGGCGCTTGAAGAAGAGAAAGACACTTAAGGAAGAAAAAGAGAGGAGGGGGGTGTTGACGACGTTGAGCGACAGAACAACAAAGGGACAACACACACCAAAAAAGGCAGAAAACCAAAAAAAAAATACATCATTTTCCAGAAACAATTAGAAAAGGAACCGAGGCTTGTATGTGTTTGCTTTATTTTTTACCCTGCCTCTTTTTAATTTATATTTTCCTTCCTTGTATTGTGTGGTGTCAACCAAAGAAAACACTAAACCTATTTTGCAACCCGCCAAAGCTCCTTACCTTAGTAGTGCCAGGTACATGCCCTGAAGCTTCTTATATATTTCTCGATTCAAGCCTTTAACGCGCCATCGAGGCACACCGCATCTACCGTAGACGATGAAAGATGATGACCTGCGTATCGAAAATGCAACGGATAGCGTAAGTGAAGAATTTTAAGTTTGCCTCTCAACTCCCCCCACTCCCCCCACCCCCTCTCACACAAACCCTAACCCTAATTCAGTCCCCTCCCCCCTCGCACATCTCAATAACCGACGCCTCCGTTACCCTGACCCCCGACCGCAACATCCTGTACAAGATTGTCTCTTCGACCCCTTCCGGAGTGGAGCAAACGTCCACCACTACCGTCCACGCTCCTACTGGAGAGCTTACTGGGGCGATCATGGGGGAGAATACGGATGAAGATACGAGCTTTCACGTCAAAGGCGGGGGAGAGGTGAATAAACTATATAGGGATATAGTTGAGGATGAAGGCGACGATTCGAAGATTGTGTATTGGAAAATAAAATTGGACAAGAAGGTGGGTTAGACAAATGCAACCACAACTACTACAATTACTACCAACACTTTCAACAAACTTACTCCCCAACACCCCTCTTAGACGGCGTTCGACTTCCTTCTACGCTTGTCCATCATCCAACCACCGCGCCCCAACCAAGACTCCGTCGTTCTCTCCGTAAAATCCGTCTCCGAAAGGGACCTTCTCATGACCCTCCCCGGCTCCTCCGCCATGTCTGCCACCCGCGTGAAGCTCGACGGCATAATCCACCTCTCCCCCGCTCCTCTGAACCAGAGCACCTTCACCATGACGTCCTCCGTCGCCTTCATGCCTTCCCGCGAGCAGGCTTCCACGACGCAGAGAAGGACCACCATGGTCACTACGATAATTAGGGACTCGTTCAAGCGCTCGAGGTTTACCGGCACCGGCAACTCCTCTGGTTCTGGACCTGGCACTTTGCCCTCTCTTGCTGACGACAAACCACAAAGCACAAAAGCTACAACCTTCAGCACCTTCAACAACACAAGCGCCTCCTCCCTCCTTTTGAAAATCTGCCAGACCTTCGCTGACCTCTTCAAAGACGAAGCTGGAATGGACCGCCTCGCCCGAACGCACTTCATAAACGACGTCATTCCCAACGCTCCTCCGGTGACGAGTGGAGAGCACGCCCTGATGACCGCTTCGATTAACAAGATTAGCGAGCTTTCGGCAGCGAGGCGCGTACAGGGTACAGGTGAGAAGAGAGCTCTTCGCTTCCACGTGATCAACTAGGAAATATATTTAACACCTCAACCCCTCCCCCCCCCTCCCCTAGCAAACGACCCCGTCCAAAAATTCGTTTACCGTGACCAAACGAATAATTTCTCGCAAGCCGCGTGGGGGCTGAGCGTCTGCGCCATAGATAAGTCCGCGCTCGACGTGTTCGCGGAGCTTTGGCTTTTGGACACGTATGAGTACCGTAGGTCTTTCATCAGGGAAGGCAACGGGAAGGAGGTGCGGCATATTTGGGAAAACCTTGACGGCACCCGAGGCCTTCAGCACACGAGGAGCTTGTCGTTGCCCGGCGGCTTGAGCGATAGGTTATTCGATGTGTGGATTACCTGGGAGAAGATGCTTGATGATGATGGTCGTCAAATGTTCGCGATTGCGCACGCGCCGATGGAAGAGTACGGAGGAACACGGCATGTAATCCCGACTTTGCCGAAGGGATTGAAGCCAGGAACGACTAGAGGCATAAACTTGATCAAAACTTGCACAGATAATACTTGTGTTTGGATCAGGGCGCAGCAAGTTGACCTGAAGATAACGCACATGCCCCGAAAAATCTTGGACGTTATTGTTAGGAAGCACTTGTCTTGGGCAAATTTTGTGCAGGAGAAGTACAAGCGCAACGGGGACGAGGTTGATCGAGAGAGGTTCGACTACATGGCGAGGAAGATGATCGAAAGGCGAGGAAAACCCCTCCGCTCAGACCAACTTGCGATATTCGACAGATGCTTCGCCATGCTTAAAAACTCCGACACAACCTGGACCCCCATCAAATCAATAAACCGCAGCGTTAAAGTCTGGCAGGCCCAATACCCGACCCAAGAGGGGAAGAGGCCGGCCGTGACTGTAAAAGCTGTCGGAATCGTTGACAATTCTGCCGAGGTGGTTGCGGCTTGGGCGTTTGATTACTGCAGCAACGAACGGATGCGCATCAGTAACGAAGAGGGTCACCCCGCGAGGTTCGAGTTGTACGCCAAGACTCGTATGAACGATATGACCTTGGCAACTGTTAAGAAATTCCCGTTCTTTCTGAACAACAGGGAGTTCGTTGGCCGACAAATATGGAAATCAGAGGAGGGAAAAGTTTTGATCGCGATGGAAGGAACGGACGACAAAGTTGACTACGGAATTCCGATGAAAAACATAACGAGAGGCTTTGCAAGAGGATTTTGGTTATTGGAAGAACTTTCTGAAAAAACCCATTCCAAAGTAAAACAATGCAAGATAACACTTGTTACCCAGTTGGATCCGAGAGGCATTATTCCGTCTTTCATATTTGAAAAGAAACTCTACACAAGGTACAAGGGTGTCTGTGAGTCTATCGAATTCTTCAGGCAGGACGATAAGATTGACATTGCGGAGAGACAAGCGTTTGCAGAAGTCATCATGAAAAAGTTACGGACCGAGTGTGAAAATGGAAGTGCTAGTTACAGTGCGGAGGTGAGTCGCGGCGGGGCCCAAGTTGCTTTCTATCTCGTTAACTCAAACTTGCCACCTTCTCCGCTCGTCTCTCGCCGCTCGCAGGAAGAAGCCGTGATCAATCGTACTTCAGCAAAGTTTGTGTCATCCATGGAAAACCAGACGTGGAAGCAGCTGCCCTCGACCGACCCTTTCGTGAAGATAGAGGTCAGTTATGAGAACAAGTCAGCTTCGGGAAGGACTTCCTCGGCTGTTGTCGGGCGTGCTGTCTCGATCATAGATGCGTCAGTAGAGGACTGCGCAGCTTGGGAGCTCTGTCGTATGACGAAGAAAAAGATGGACGCCCATTATGCCGAAGGTGGCCTTGAGCGAAAAATAGTGAGGTTAAACGACCACAGCGAAATATACCAATACGCCAGAGAATTCGGAGTAATAGGGTTAGCCCCGAGAGAGTGGCTGACCCTATGCGTCTGGAAATTTACGTCCGAGGACACATTTATCGTTTGCTTCGAGGACACCACGCATGATGACTTTCCGGTTGGTGCTGGTAAAAATTACGTGAGAGGGAGCTCACGCTCGTTCTGGAAATACGAGCGACTCCCCGAGATAGAGGGTGTCCCGCAGACCAGGGTTACCTTTTGCCAGCAGGTGAATCTCGGCGGCCTCGTGCCCATACTTTTCGTGAACTCTACCATGGGTAGCCAGCTTCTGTACCTAAGCGTCATGAGGATTGAATTCGACAAAAGCTTGGAAATCGACGCTCGTCACAGGGCGGAACTGACGGAGTTGATTGAGAAATTGGACAATGAGAAGAGCAAGAAAGAGGGAGCCAAAAACCAGTTCAGGGCGCTGTTCGCCGAACGGCAGGGGAGTGGGCACCCTGTCACATCGTTTGGCGGGGCCATAAGGTGAGAACATTCGAGGCACGTTTATGAGGTGTCGACGTCCACCTCCAACACAACTCGCTCGCTCGTCGCAGCCAAATCCTTAAGACAAAGGGCAAGAAGTCCACGGGTTGGGGCAGGACCGAGGTTTCGGTACACGCGAGCTTAGAGGAGGTTGCGGCGTCAGTTTGGGACTTTGCCAGCCGCTGCAATATGAAGATCAGCGGCGACATTGAGAGAACGGTCATTGAGAGTGGCAAAAGCGTCTCGAAGAGAAAAGTCGTCAAGCGTCGTCAGAAATTAGTGGACGCTCGCAGCAACGTCACCTACTTGTTCGAAAGTGAAATGAAGTGCATAGCAATGGATAAAGACACGATAATTATCCTTGCGAACCCTCTCGCCCAACAAAGCGATGCTGACCAACTTCAAATTCGAAAGAGTTTCAGCCGGAAAACGATCCGCGCGACAGGGACTATTGTTTCAAAAGGCGTCACCGTCCACGCAAAAGAGACCATAGCGATGAGGTTGCGAAGGACAGCTGCCAACAGAACGAAGCTGGAGTACGCGGTGCAACTTGACATGGTGAAAGTGCCAAAGGAGGGAGTCGAATCTGTCGTTGAGCGGTTCTTGAACAACGTCGCCGACCTCTCCATTCACTTCCAGCGGCTAGTTTCGCTGGAGCTTTGCAAAAGTGATAAAGATGCCGGTGAGATGCTCGGATACGACATCTTGTTCAACGTACAGGAGAAGGACTCGGCGGCCAAAAGAGTGGGTCGGCTCCAAAGTGTCTTCGACGAGAGCAGAGCCTTGAAAGAATTATATGATCTCTACCCCTGGATCAAATCTATGATGGTCACTTCCGTTGAAGCGGACTTGCATTTGAACAGAACTGTACAGACGAAAATTGAGTGCCTGACCGAGCGAGAGGCGATCCAAATAGGCAAGAATTTAATTTCGGCCCTGAGATCGAAGAAGCTCGCCGAGACAGGGGTGGACCAGTGGAAGCTGCAGAACCGAGCCGTGAAGCAGTTAATCGCCTTGTACCCGTTCTTGGAGCCGATGGCCGTCGTTCTTGGCAAGGGCATCGTCAAAACCGCTCCCTGGGGCCTCATGTGGAGGGTGAGCGTCGGCGCCACTTTGAGCTTCGTTGATCTTGTAACCGACATATTGGTGCTGAAGCAATTCTTGGATGGGGGAGAAGAGATGCTGTCTTTTGCGAAACTTAGGTGAGAACGTGTAAGTGCGTCGCAATCATTGCTGCATATTCTAACTCGGTAGCTTCGCTCGTCACAGCATTTTGAGCCTTTCGCTCACCGTCTTACTGCAGCTCATATTGGTTGTTCTCCAAAACAGCAAGCGGGGCCCGAAGAAGCTCTTGCAAGAAATTGTAATCGTCCTCGTAGGGATGAAGGGGCCGTGGGACGCCTTCAGAATTGCAAGCGGTGGCAATTCTTGGGACAAGGAAAGCAAAATGGACACAATGATGGAGATGTCAGTTACGAAATGCATTGAAATATTTGCAGAGTGCCTGCCTTCCATTATAATTCAGATTTCGGCGATCCTCATTTCTGGGATGTCGAAGACAAAAATCCTGAGCGTGACAGTCTCCGCTTTGACCACCGGTTTCGTGTCTTGTCAGATAAGCTATGACTTCGATACTGATCCAAAAAACCGAATTCAGTTTCCAGACTTCTACGGATTTGTGCCCGACGCCTCAAACAAGAGAACCCTAATTTTTGCGCTGATGACACTGATGCCTAGCATTCAGGTGCTAATCCGAGGCATGGCATTGGTCATTCTTGGAAGTGTGAAAATTTCAAATTTGATCATTTTTCTGGTAAGAAGTGAGAAGTGTAGTTTCGGTCATCGTCAATTTGCTGCTTGCATCTAACTCAACGCTTCGTCGCTACTCCTTGACCTACAGATCGCCGATATGGGTCTCTACCTCACTGTGAAGATTCTCCGCGGTGACTTCATCTACTGGTTGCCGTTTGAGTCTTATGCTATCTCTTTAGTTTTTTCTTTTTTGTCTCGAATGCTGATTAAAACTATAACTGACTTTACGAGCATCGTCCAATTCCGCCACCCCAACGAACTCGGCGGATTATATTTCAGCTTGAACACCGTAATAACTATCGCGGTTCTGTTCATTTCCCTCGGACTTGCTGAGGACAGTAAAACCTTTCCCCCCAACAAAATCCAGTTGCTGTGGAGGATTGGAACTGTCCTCACAGTGACCCTAACCACGTTCTTCTTCATCTTCATCGCGAATATTCAAAAGCGTTACATACACACATTCTGGAGCATCATGACCGGAAAAGAGTTGGCCTTCAAACAATTCACTGAGGCTGAATCGGACTCTATCAAGGCTCGCTGTGTGTTCCATATCAACAAGATGCTCTACCAGAAGTTCAAAGGAGATATCCAAACTTGGGTTGATGCAAATTGGACTCGCTGGGAGGATGAGAAGCCGGAGTGGTTCACTGAGCTTTTGGACTTCGGCGCTATTCCAGAAGAAATGAAGCCAGGACTAGCTCGAGCCGGAACCGTGGGCAGCCCGTCGCCACCTCCACGTCGCCGCAGCGTGGTCGCCTCTTTGTTCCATCCTAATAATCTCACTCCGAAGATACACCCAAACCAAACTGCGAATCCGCCTTCAGCTGACGGCGATGTGGATGGGGATACGGAAAGGCTCGAGCTGGACACGGAGGCTGACATTGAAAAGTTTAAGTCTGGCATAATGTCAATGCAATCAATACATTTTTCTTGATGAAAACTTCTGTTCCTAATTTTATTTCTATTATGCGACCTCTCACCCCCACCCAAACCCAAACCCCTACCCATCCTGTCTAACTCTAAGTATAATACAATACAATGCACCCCGAACCCCCCTACCTAACGCCCCCCGACACCATCTCCCCCCCCTTGTGCGGCGCTCAAGTCCTCCACTTTCGCCTCAAGTTTCTCCATCTTTCCCACGATTTCCTTGAACCAATCGTCGGCGCTCCTCTGGTTGCTCTTTCCCACTTGCTTGCTCTCCATTTGTGAGCTCGTCCTGGTGGGAATCCAACTGCTGTCATTCTTCTCTAAGCACTGCTTCACATAGCTCTCGCAGCCAGTACAAGACTCTGATTTCTTTTGCCTGACATAGACGATGAAAAAGAAGTAGTTCCTGCGACGAGCGAAGCGAAGCGATTAGCAATGGAAGGGGGGTCGTAACGTTAGAAACAGCGAGGGAGTCAGCAGCAGCGATGCCACGTACAGAAGTATCGGCTATGCACGTCGATATGCAGTACTACAAACGCCTCCTCAGCTCGTCGCTTTGCTTCTCGCATACTCTCACCATAAATGTTGGTCGTGGTCACACAAAGTCTTGAAGTTGTACTCCGGCCCGAGCTCCTCGTACTGCGCCCTGTTAATGCCACTGATGAAATTCTCGTTCGCCATAATATCGTTTCTCTCCTCCATGTCGTGCCTCAGCTGCTGGAAGGTGTCCAAGATGATACCTGTCACCATGTTGAAGAGCAGCACTCCCAAGATCATGTAGAATGTGAGATCGTACAGCACGCGCCACTGACTCGTGCTAACCGTGTCGACGTCCAAGGCCTCGCCCATGTCGCCCTTCCTGATTCCAATGTACATGGACAGCCACCAGCACTCCCACAAGGTAGTGCAGCCACCAAGTTCCTCATCCACTTCCAAGCTCGAAAACTGCGACGTTAAACCAAAGTGGGTTAGATAATGCAGCCAACTCGTCGCTTCGCTTCGCTTTGCTTCACTTCGCTACTCGCCCCTAACCCCACTCACCTCCTCCTTCCCGAAGATACTGTACGCGATGCACGTATAAACGGTGATGACCACCACAAACAAAAAAAAGGTCTGCCCCAGCTGGTTGGCAGGCTTGACCACCGCCCTCTGCGACGAGCGAAGCGAGTCGCAATAGAAGGGGCGTTGGTGACGTTAGAAGTGGCGAAGAATTTGGCAGCAGCAACGTTATAAATATGCAAGTATCGGGCATGTACGTCCAGCACACACGCCTTCTAAGCTCGTCGCTTCGCTCCTCGCCGCACTCTCTCACCAGTACGCTTTGAAGAGTTCTGCTCATTGTCATCACGTCAAACAAGGCCAAGCTGGAAATCATTGGGTTCGTCCTACCGATGAATATGATAACGGCCAGCAAGATGTGGTTCCTCAGCTGAGCGTGCATTATGACGTCGTAGAGGGCGCAGAAGTAGCTCGCCAGCCTGCTCCTCGGTACGATGAAATACCTCCTAATCACCGTAGGTAAGAACAGCAAAAAGTACGGGAAAAACTTGGCGTAGTCCGCCGTGGTCATCTCGTCCGAAGTTAACGCGTGAATGTAACAGTAGGCTATCGTGAAGGCGACGACTCCAAGGAAGTTCACGATGGGGGCATAATTGTGCCTCTGTTTCCCTGACCTCATGCCCTTGTCCAGACTTCTCTTCCAGCTCCTGTAGCTCTCTGTCCACACAAGCCTCGAAAACGATATCATAACGAAGACGATTATGGCGCAGTAGCCGGAAAATATAATCATGCTCAGCCACGCGCTCATGTTCTTGCCCTTCTTGACGACGAGTTCAATTTCGGGCATCACGTAGTTGCTGTAAAATGTTTGGTTAAGCGCCGCCTCCGTCAAGTGCCTGTCGTCCAAGTTTTTGTTGGTGGCGTCCTTAGTCGAGAAGAGGATGTTCAAATTCAGCAGTATCACCAAGACGTAAATGATCTTCTTCAACGGAAAGTACAGTTCTCTCATCCTCCTGTACAGGGTCCGCTTGCTCAGCCTGTACTGGTACTTCATCGAGTCCTTCAGCATGTCAACGTTCTCTATCAAGCTCCTGACTCTCGTCTCGCTCGTGCTCAAATCGCACTTCTGCAAGAAGCTCTCCTTCGTGACTTTGTTCAGGTTCCTCCATTCGTCCGGCAGGGTGAAAAAGCAGTGCTCGCACCTTCCGTTCCAGTAAACTTCGACGGATTTGATCATTGATCGATTCAGAATGCCGCCAGAGTGCGAGTCACTCTCGAAATCGTTCTCGCTTTCCTTATTCCCGAAAGTGATTTCTCTCTTGAGCATTAGATTGGCCCTCAGCTCGCTGTCCAGTTCCCTCTTCAAGTCACTTTCTTCCTTCTTATCTAATAATCTGTCCGCCTTCATGCCGGCCGTCTCCAGAAGTTTGCTCTTGATGAATTTCCAACTCTTCCTCTTTAAACTGCTCCTTTGCTTCTCCCGCTTCTTGATCTTCTTTCTCAGGTTTTCCTTGGCTTCGCTTATGACGACCATGCGCTGCTCGAGCATTCGCGTGGGAATCTGCTCGCACAGGACGGAGTGCCCAGTCGAATCCTCCCCTCGACTCTCCAACAAGGCTCTCAGGAGCGTCGTCGCGCTGGCATAGAGCTGCGCCTTCACGACCTCCTCCTTTTCCAATTTAGGGCCAAAATCGCAGCTCAAGATGTTCTTGCACGCGCCCAAGGCCCTCAAGTGATTGATGATGAGCATCTGATTTTCAGCGCACGGACCGTGGCAGGCCTCGATCAAGAACTTAAGGGCAGAGAGGCACAGCTCGCTCTGCACTATGTCGAAGCTGCGACAAGTGTGACAAGTCACATGGAGGTTGGCGTTCCCTCGAGTTAGAATGTTTAACCGAAGAAGGAGCAAAACCAAAGTCGCCGTCTTCGCAGCGTCTCACCTTCTCACCACCGTCAGACTCCTTCCGCACTCGCTCAACAGGCCACAGACTTCCATGATGATGTTGAAGCTTTGCACGTTGCTATCCTGTTGCCTCAGCATTTTTTGGCACTCGCTGTTGTGGCCTTCGCATAAAAGTCGCATGAAGTCCATTGATAGACGCCCAACTGTTATCGGTACGACGAAACTGCGACGAAGATTGGTGTTGACGAATTAAATTCGGGGGTTGGTGATGGTGGTGGCGTCGCTCTCCGCTTTCTAGCTTCTCCCTCACCTCTTCGTCCTCGCCACGACGCTCTTGGTAGCCCTGTAACTCCTCAGGCTCTTTGCGGCGTTCCTGATCAAATTCCGCATCTTGCTGAAGAAGACACCATCGACCTTATCCTCCTCGAAAAAGCACTCCAAGAACTTTGCCTGGACTACCTGGTTGCAATTGAACAGGAGCTCGCAGCTGAATCTCAAGGTGTGCTCCAGGACCATCTTGGACTGGGTCTCCGCGATTGACTGGATTATCATTTGGCAGGCTCCCGACTCGGTCAGCCTGCACTGGCACGACTTCAAGGTGTCCGCCCTCCTCACCGTTTCCTCCTTCCAGCCTTTCTTTGTCTTCACACCGACTCCGACTCTCGACCTGTCGTCCTTCAGCGCTTGAGACGAGGTGCGGTACTTCACCAGATGCTTGGTCAGGATCTCCAATGTTTTGAATATTGCCGTTTCCTTCGTTGCGAATCTGTTCTCGGATCCAACGTTGTGTCCTACGTAGGTAATGAGCCTTCTGCACAGCATGTCGAAGGTTATTTTGTTGCTCCTCGCATTGTATTTGTTGGTTTCCTGAGTTTCTTTCAGTTCGGCCCTCCGAAGCATTTCCATCTTCAAAAGTCGGAACCTTCTAAAACCTCTGAAGACCCTCAGGAACCTCAATATCCTGACTCCTCTCAAACTCTTAATCCAGCCGTTGGCTTCATGCTCCTCCCCTCCGAAATCGATCAGCATGATGAAATCGAGCAACACGACCATCACGTCCAAAAGGTTGTAAGAGTTGAAAGCGAATTTGTCGATGTCCCCGTAAATAATGGCGGTGGCGCCGATGCGAAAGCTTACTTCGAAAAAGAAGAACAAGCTTATCGTAAGCTCGTACGGCTGTAAATTTGATTCCAAGTGTACGTCAAAGGAGCTGGCCAAGGTCAGCAGCGTTGATATCAAAACTAAAAGCAGCACAAATACGGTGAAGGCTATGGATTCGGAATTCTTCAGGCCCTTCTCGATTGCATGCAGTATTCGCCTCTTCGTGCCTTTTACCTTGTCGACCACAAACTTCTCCTTCTCGGACATCTCCTCCTTACTGAGGTTATCCGTCTCGTCCTCTTCATCTTCGTAGTCCTCGCCAACAATGACCTTTTCCTCGATTATACCTTGAGAACGCTTGTAATCTTCTGATAAGTCCTGTTGGCCAGTGTTCAAGTGTACGTACGTCTTCTCGTATGGATCTGTGGAATTTTCAATATCTTCAAGGGTGTTGAGAAAGCTTATGTCATTCTCCAAGATTTTAGATTTTACAGTGGAGGAGTTCAGCAACCTGTTTGCAACGATGGTCATCATCTCTTGACCAGTCCTGCTGTCAAAGTCAACAACACGGTTGTTGGACTCTAAAATTAGCTCAGCGTCATTTTCGCTAAAGAACTCATCCTCGGAGTCAGAATCGTCCCCATGATGTCCGGGGCGGAAGTGCGAGACGGCCGAAGCGTCAGATCCGATACTAGAAACGGTGCCAATCGAAGATTGGGAAGACTGGAGTGTGAACACGCCCCTCGAGCTGCTGCGACTGTCCGTTGCTTCGATGAACCTCAGAACCCTCCTCGCAGAGGTCTTGCTCTTCGTGCTGACAATGACGGCGCCTTCGTCGTTAACTCCATCCGGGACGAGAACTTTCGTGCAAAGCTTCCGGACCTCTTCCTTGACCTTTTTGACATTCTTCCCTGTGCGCTGCCATCCCTCGGTAAGGACGTGGTTGTTGAAGTAGGAGATGAGCAAACTAAAGGTCGATTCGATCATTTGACGGGGCGCCAAGTCCTTTGCCTCCGCCTTCGAGTCCAGCACCTTGACGGCTCGAAGAGTGGCGAGGGAGATGATGCTCCAGATGGACTGGTCCCACTGGAGCTTGATGTCGCGGATGGGAGTGCTCACGTAGCTGTGGTGCGCGAATTCAATGAGAGATCGGCACACTTGCAGATTGCCGGTGAATCCTCGAAGGCTATTAGTGACGCTGCATGTTGTTGTCAGGCGCGAATCGATCTCCTTGAGAGAGATTATTGACTGGCACTTGGCCGCGCCCAGGCTGTTGTCGTCCTTGGCGCAAAGTGCCATCGTCATTATGCTCTTTCCGTAAAACAAATTGTCGTCAGAGTGCTCGAAAGTCAACCCATTCTTC
This sequence comes from Triparma strigata, assembly GCA_030267945.1. Lineage (NCBI taxonomy): Eukaryota > Bolidophyceae > Parmales > Triparmaceae > Triparma > Triparma strigata. Next base: position 14,759 of record BRXY01000194.1, read on the forward strand.
ATGCTCTTGTCGAAAAGAATTCGCATGATCAAATTTTGATTGCGGCTAATGCACTTCACTTCGGCTTCAGGGCTAATGAGGTTCATAAAAAAATCAAGGACACGCTGGCGCTGGAGGTGCTCTGTGCTCTCGTTGAGCAAAATGGCGTAAGACGATATGAGAGCGTCGGGGCACCACCTGCAAAGCTTCTCGTTGCCCTGAAATAGCTCAATTATTACGTCCCAAACGAAGAGCCCTTCCTCCAGATCTTCTCCGACAACCTTGTCCCCCATGCGCGCCCGGAACATGTCGAGCTTGGAAAAGATCACGGTCTGGTTCTCCGGAGACTTGGAGACGAAGGCGAAGGTCAAGTAGACGAACTTGCGCAACACTTCGTACAGCCAGTCCTGTGACCTCTTCAAGCTCCGCTCCCACTGATGGATCTCCGCCTCGGTCCGCTCGGCTGAATTCCAGCTGTTGACCTTTTTCATAATGTCGTAATCGATGGCGATGGCGTAGGACAAGATAAAGTCGCATATGCCCAGGTTTCTCAGAATATCCTGGTGCAACGGGTTGGGTTTTTTCTTCAAAACCGTTGAGGGAGGCAACTTATCTTTCAAGTTGAAGATGGCGTCGTCGGTGACCGCGCTCTCAGCCCTGTTTCGGAACAAGGGCTTAATCGCGGTGATGTACGTGGAAAGCTTCTTGCCCGAGCCTTTGTGTTTGGGCGCTTCCGCTTCCTCGATTTCGTCCGACCTGGCGTATATGAATCTGACGAGTTTATTAAGAATCTCTTTCGTGTGGGTGAAGATTTTGATGTCCATAGGAGACGCCATGGAGTGGACCCCCCACACCTCGTAGGAGCGGACGTAATAGCGAAGCTGCGACGAGCGTAGCGAATCGTATGAAAATTTAGTTAGCAAAGTATTCTTTATGCTCGTCGCTTCGCTCCTCCTCGCTGTCGCTCACCTGCTGGAAATCAAGCTCCAGGCGGTCGAAAGTTTCAAAGACTGGAAGAGTCGCGGAGGCCAAGAGCGTCACCTGCGGGAAAAAGCTTATCAACCTCTGCATCTGGCCCCAACGCTCCGTAAGAAAGGTCAAGGCGGCCTCGTACAACTCGTCGGATTGGTACATGATTAGATCGATGCAAATAGTGTCGAGCGGCGCTTCGGTAAAAGTTTCAACGTCAAGCTTGGTGCCATCGTAGTGGCCTGACTCGTCGAAGAGGTCGAAGAACTTATCGCAAAACTCCTCGGTGATGACAGACTCCACGTCCTGCTTCTTGCCCTTCGTGACCTTCTTTAGGAGCGGCTTGCCCTCGGTCTCAAAGAACTCCTTGAAGGAGCACAACAAGTCTTCAAGTTTGTGGTTGATGCTTAGGGAGGACACGGCACTCAGTACGGAGAGCATCTTGACCTTACTTTGGATCACCCTGAGAGAGTCGCTGTTGAGATCGTAACGCCCCTCGCCCATCTCCCTTCGGAACATGAGCTTCAGGTAATCCTCTTTGAGGCACTCCTTCTTTTCAATCATTTCTTTGACGTCAACGTCGCCGAGGTAAAGACTGTCCTCATCCAGCAATAAAGAATCCCGCATGTTGCGCTTGGAGAGCTTGTTCCTGGAGCTCATGTTGCGACGTATAGTCATCTCCAGCCGCTTATCCTGGAGCCCCGAGTCGTTCTTGACCAGGGGATTCACCGCGAAATTGTCCCTTTCTTCTCCGTCTTCCCCGTCCAGCTCCATCATCTCGTCGTTGAGGTTGGAATTCATGCGCAATTTGTCACTCCTGCCCTCTTCCGGAAGGAATTCTACGAGGCGGTTGTACTTTTCGCTGAGCTCAACACTAAGGTCGGCACGTCCGTCCAGAACGTTCAAGAGGGGTGAGCAGAGCTCTTTTATTTTGGAACTCGTACTGAAGAAGCCAAAGCTCATCAAGTCGGAGGCGATCTCTATGAGCGCAAGGGTAAAGGCGTTTCGGCCGCGATAGCCGACTATCTGACTTCCGTCCATCTTCGTGAGGTGCCGGTTGATGAACTGACGAAGGAGGAAAAATTTGGTGTGATTCTTCATGCTCAAGAATCTATTCTGGTACCTTTTGAAGGAGTCATCGACGGGTTCGCCTGTCTCGTCCATGAAATCCGACTGTATTTCGGCGTTGGCCTCTTCCAGTTCCAACATCGGGTGCCCCTCGGGCAGCTCGAAATGAAGCAGGGAGCCGTCCTGGTCCACGTCCCGGCGCTCGATCTCACCGTAGACCCAGACCAAATTGGGAAGCTTGGGTCTGCCGCAGTTCTTCTGGTGCGGGTACCTGTCCACCCAGAGGTTCTTCATGAGGGTGCAGAAGGCAGTCCTTACGAGAAAGTCAAGTCGCTCGTCCTTCACGACCTGCAGGCACAATTCGTAGGGGAAGTACCTGGAAAGCACGTTGATGCAGTTATAACTGCGGCCGTGACAAATGTGCGCGAAGAGGCGAATTTGACCGATAAAATAAAGCGACAGAGCCCACTGAAAGTGGATCGCAGCCCTTTTTCCCATGTGCCCTGCTTTCAAGCTGTGCGTTTCTGAAGGGTCCTGGACGTTATAAATTTCCAGCTCGATCTCCGAGCTTGACATACCGGCGTACTTGCAAAAGTCAACCAGTGAGCACGACTGTTTTCCTTCTATTCTGAAGTCCAGTTCGATGTTGTTTTTGTTGTTGCCTTTCTTGCAGGTCTCCATGTCCTCCCAGGAGACCCAAATTGGATACACCTTCTCGTCCTCAATTAGGTCGGACCCGAGGAATAAGTTATTCGGGTCCTTCTTCAATTCCTCGGCATTTTTCTTGTCCTCCTCTTGACTGGGTCTATACCAGGACTCGCGCTCGTCGTCGTCTTTTTTCTGGTACACTTTGAGGATCATGTCCTTGTGATTTTGGGTGTTCATGAAGACATTTGTGAGGATCGATTCCTGGTTGCTGATCACGCCCTTGCCCTGGCAGGTACTTATGGCGATGAAAAAGTTGATCAGGCGCTCTTGGGGGCCTCGCTCGTGGATCAATTTGATCAGAGCCGCTATCAAGGAGTCGCCGACTTCAACTTCAAGAAGCTCTTCATTATCACTGACAAGGCGGTCGAAAGCTTCAGCAGCGCCGACGGGAAATGGGATCTGCTTGATCATGCCTCCCTTGCCCCCGACTCCAGCCTCGATCCACTCCTTGTGCTTGGCGTAGTAGTTCTCCGCCCTGCGGTTTTCGCAGAACATCTGGCGCAAGGCCCTCCAGGACAGGCGAACGACGGTGGAGATTTTGTCGAACTTGTCGTCTGAAAATTTGTTATTCTTGTTGTCGTACTCCATGTTCATCCCCGTCTTTCCCATGCTGCCCTTCACAAGGGAGGGGGCGTTCGCCAGCTCGAAGACGGCGTCCATGAGTTTTATGTCGCAGGCGAGAGTCTGAAACATTACCGAGCTCTCATCCTCAAAGATGAGGGCGTGGTCGACGGTCAGTTCGTTCTCCAAGGCGGACAGGCGGCCGGTAAACTCTCCGCAGGCCTTGATCAGGTTCGCCAGCAGGTTCTCCATTTCTTCAACTTCGGTTTCGTCAAAACAATCGTCTTTCTCTAACCGTTTGCTGAACCTATTGAGGAACGGGATCATCGACCTGGCGTTGAAGAGCTTGTAAATGAAATCCGAGTCGGCCACGGCGGACATCGGGATGCAGAGGAGGGCCTCGTGGTCCTGCTTCTCCTCCACAAAGACGATGTTGGAGTTCAGCTCTATGTGAAGCCTCTCGGCGGTTTGGGGTTGCCCTTCGCCCTCCTTCGGGACCTTGTTCTGCTTCTTCACGATGGAGGACATCTCCAGAACCTTCGGTTTCTCGCCGTCCTTCCCCTCAATGTGATGCTCAATCTTCATTGAGACCCTTGAGTCGGGCACCGTGCTGCCCTGGATGTCCGTCGGGACGAGATGGAAGAGGGTCGACTCCATAAGGACGTCGTTCTCGTCCTCCATTGTGACAACGTGACCCTTCTTTTTTCCTCCGTTGAGGAAGGTGCTCTTTCGGGCGACGCACAAGTACTTGTCCGTGGCGACGTGCTTGAGGGTGGGTGCGGACGGGTTAGAGAGGGGGGGGGGGGGTAGAGGGCATGGTGTGCGACTTCTTACCTTTATACGGATGGCGTCCTTCCACTTTACCGTCCCTGCGGTCATCCTGGATTTGTACTCAAACACGAATATCGACTTGGCGGAGTAATTATCAACCGAAGCAGGATTCGAGCCGGAGAGCACCTTCCTCAAGTAAGGCGCGTGTCGGTTGCTCTTCATCTTTTTCTGAGCATTACAGCTCGCGCTGACGAAGGAGTTGCTCTCGGGGTGCAGGAATCGAACCAAACTAGTAGAACTAACCAAGGAGTGAGGGTGCAGAGCATCGTGCCTAGAGAACCGGCATATCCTAAGAGGGGACTGGGTCGAACTCAAATTGAGTTCGAATATCGTGTCCTGGTCTTCGATGTTGTTGGCCTCGCTGGTAGTCAGCTTCTTGTTCGTGGTGTGAATAGCGTACCCGTCGAGGTGCTCAGAGATGAGTTGGATTTGGTCTTCGTAATAAACTGAGAGGAGGGGTGGGGGTGGGGGGTGGAGAGAGTGGGGTGTGAGCAATTTTGAAAGACATACACATAATACACATAATATATATTTTTACGGAGCGCCCCTCCCTCACCTTGCGTGCCTTCCTGCCTGACCCTGAAGCGAGGAGTTATGCGGAAGTGACAGAGCTCATCTCCCGGGTGGAGGTCGAGGGCGAGGCAGTCGCGCTCGAGGAGGGAGGTGAAACGGTTGCCCTGGAGGTACTTTCCGGTGGCGACGTGTCGGAGCTGGATAAGCTGACCGTAGAGGACGTCGTCTTCGCACTTTTCGCAGCGTTCTAGGATGTTCAGGTTTTGGGTCTAGTGTGTGTGGGGAGAGAGGGGGTAGTGAGTGTTAATGAGTGCTTGGGTGGGGTGGTTGGGTGGTTGCTGTGTGTGTATTGTGCATGTGACGTACCTTCTCCTGGTTCATTCTAATATCGACCATCTCCTTCTCGTTGACCTTCTCCATGTTGAAATTACTACTCTTCCTCCTACTCATCATATCGAGTTCCCTCCTCGTGTTCGTGCTCTCGTAATTCAGCATGGGTATTATTTGGAAGAGGCACTCCCTGAAATTCTTCAGCTCGCGGGAGCTCTTCTTCTCGAGCATGAAGCCGACGTTGCCGTAATGGCCGTCAGCGTGGATGAAGCCGACGGTGGTGTCGGAGTCAGCTTCGGCAGTCACGGTGCCGTTCAGGTAGATGAAGTCGCCGTATTTCGCGCAGGTGTGGGTCAAGTCTAGCACGGCATTAAAGTCCTCGGCCTGCGGGCCGTTGCCATTCGAAGACTCGTCAGCTGCGGAGGAGGATGTGAAGCGGTTCTGGTTGAGTGAGGATTCGCGTCTGTCTGTTGGGGAGGGAGATTTCGAGTACACATGGAGGTTGTTCTTGGCATTCTGGACTATGTTGAGGCGGCCGGGAGGGCCGGCCCTGGCGTCGGATTGCATCTTGTGTGTGTTTTGAGGCCTTTGGGGCGGTAGAGGGCCGGAAGAAGAATGCGCGGAGGATTTTGGAGCGATTTGTCAGGGAATGGGTGCAGGGGGGCAGGAGGGGGGGTCTTGGGGAGGATTTGATTGGATCTGGGGACGCTGAGGATTTAAATTGTGATTTTTGCGGTCAGGTGATCAGCAGGGGATGAATAGTAGTGATTTTGGTAATTTCCTCCAAAAGAGAGATCTGAGCTCCAGCCGTGGTCAATCTTTTTTACGGCTGAAAATGACGCTTCCGGATATCTTAGGGGCGGGGGCTCAACAACCACTGCACCCGAAGCTATTTTAGGAGTACACAACTTCAAGCGGGAAGAAGGGATGGGAGGCAAGGAAAAAATATGATGAAAAAGTAGGATTTAAGTTAGTTGATCACAAGGAGCTTGTCAGCACCAAATCGTCGTACTTTATTTTTAATTTCTTCATTCATTCATCAACCCCAACGCTTGATTCCTTGATCATCTCCATCGCTTCGGTCTTGCAAGCCACGTCCCCTTTGGTCTCCTTCCTGAACCTCCCCTTGTCCTTGTACGATCCGACGTTGGGAAAAAGGGGCGTGACGGACTGTATGAGATCAGTAGTCTTCAGGGAGTACTTGATAATGTCCACGGCCATATTGAGGCCCACCTTGGGGGGGATCTTAGTGAGGAAAGTGACGCCGTAGATCATCCTGCGCCACCAGTTCTCATGGGCCTCCGAGTTGGGGAGGGTCCTCCACGACGCCAGAAAGCCGTGCCACATCGGGTACGGCAAGTCGAAGAACCCGCTGAAGAATCCCTTCAGCCCCTCGACATCCTGCGTCATCAAGAAATCCCCCCCGAAGACGGCGAAGTTCCTGACCTTGACCTGCTCGTCCGTCCACATCCTGTCGTACACGTGCTCGGCGCTCTCGTCCGGCCCCAGCCCCATATCCAGCGCCTCCCTGACCGCCTCGGCCACGATCAAATTACAGCTCAGGCTGAGAACGCGCGAACGATTGTTGTCAGTTGAATCGGAAAACGGGGGGGGGG
>BRXY01000194.1:21360-60698 GCA_030267945.1 Triparma strigata
GGGGGGGGGGGCTCCTCCCATCTGGGGCTCTCTTTTCTCACCTCCTACATATCTGGTACCCCGTGCTCGGGTGAACCAGCCCCCCGGCCGCCCCGATCCCCACCACCCTCTGTCCCTTCCTAGGCAGATCCCCCCCCATGGGAATGTAGCAAAACTCCTCCTCGAAGACTTCACCTACGTTAACTCCCATCCCCGCCAACCTTTTGTGCAACCTCTTCTTACAAGCTTCGAAGCTAAAAAAAATTATACACGCGAATAATAATTAACTGGGTTAGTATTTAAATATCCCTTCAAATAATCTCCCCTTTCCCTCCATATTAAAAAGAAAACCTCACCTAACCCCCGGCCTCGCAACCAAACTAGTCTCCTCAAAAAACCACCTCCCTCCCCCCAAAGGCATAACATACATAAAAGTAGGCTGCTCCTTAACTCCCTCCTCTCCCCTAAAATTCTCAACCCTATAATCAAAAAGCGTCATCTTCCCACCCTCATAATCCCCCGCTTCATTTTCCTTAACCCCTTTCCCTTCAACCTTACATTCCACACCGTAAGCTATTTGATAACCTTCGGTATCACGGGAATCACGGATCGTTAAATGAGACTCTGCGCCTGTACCGTCCAGAATTATTCTACCCGTTACGGTTGAGTTGTCGGACAATTTTATTGTTGTTGAGGTTGGAGAGTATGTTACGGGGTTGGAAGTTGAAGTTGAAGTGTAGACGTTGGGTGCGACTGCATTCGCTACGTGATTTTGTCGGATTACGGTGTAAGTAGCGTCGGTAGTGAAGCATTTTTTAAGGCCAGAACGGGAGAGACGGACGTAAGGGGCGCCGACGGAGACGCGGGAGGTGGAGGGAGGACCTTCGGTGAAGTAGCAGGAGGTGTCGGGCCAGCGGACGTCGACGCCGAGAGTGTGCAGGTTTGGAACTGAAGCGGAGGAGTAGGAGGAGGAGATGCTTGACCACTCCGTCTCCCAGGCGCCGTAGTTGGGGACCCACGGCTTGTCGTAGTCTTTTGACACGACAGCGACCGAGGGCGGGGACGGCTGAGAAGTCAAGAGGGAGGCAAGTGAAAGTGAAGTGGGGCCAGAGCCAAAGATTACCACGTCAAAGGCCCTGTTAGGGACGGCGGCGGCGGGGACGGCAGTAGCAGCATTTACTGCAGAAGTAGGAAGAGACAGCGGGCTGCACTGCTGTAAGAGCAGTGAAAGCAGCAGCAGCAACAACAACATGAGGCCCGCTACTACACACACTATAGTGTAAAGTAAGTCACTAAAATGTGGGTAAAGGTTTGGGGGTGGGGCGTGTCGTTGATGTGAAGCCGGAACACCAATGCGTCGTAGATATCTTTTCAAACGACGTTACGCTGAAATTGAATACGCTGAAAAGCCTGAGAAATTGATCAGCAGGTGCTCTTATTATTTGTCTGCTTCTGTTTCTTATCGAGGGTGCGAATATGAGTGATTAAGACTTAGTTCTGGGAAATGTTGAGATGAAAGATTGGGAAATGATTCGGTCTAAAATGAGACTTTCTACGATCAAATCGACGATTGCTGTAGCTGGGGGCAACGTGAGTTGAATTCCAGTGGCGGTGGTGCCTTCGTATGTTGTAGATACGATATTTTCAAAGAATTATGTTCCTTTTAATGATTGGTAGAACCGATGCCATAGGCTCCGTCGTCTGTAGCCAGCAATTGCTGCTGCTTTGCTGCTGTAGAACGTTTGAGGAGCCAAGCTTTTAGAGAAACGCCATCGGTTATACTTCAACGTCACATTCTAACCCCATCCCTTCTTCCCCTGCCCTTTCCCCTCCAGCTCTACCGCTGCTCCCACCCTTCCACCATAACGAACTCCGAGATGCTCTTCTCAATCTTCAAGCCCTCCCTCCCTGACCCTCTCGAGTCCCCCCCCGCCCTCTTCTACCTCTCCGGCCTCACCTGCACTGACTCAAACTTCATTGAGAAAGCTTCCTCAGCCTTCCAGACCGCGCAGGACCTCGGAATTGCCATAGTCGTCTGCGGCACGTCCAGCCAGAACCGCTTCGAAGGAGACTCAGAATCGTGGGACTTCGGACATAACGCCGGTTTCTACGTTGACGCTACCGAGGAGAAGTGGAAGTCGAAAGGTTACAGCATGTACTCTTACGTTGTTTCAGAGTTACCGTCATTAATAAATTCTGATTTCAACTGCGGCGTCCATTCACGTGGAATTTTCGGACACAGCATGGGGGGGCACGGGGCGCTGCAGGTTGCGTTTAAGAACCCGGAGATTTTTTGCAGCGTCAGCGCTTTCGCGCCGATATGTAATCCTGTTGAGGCGGCTTGGGGGAAGAAGGCATTCGAGGGTTACCTGGGTAGCGTAGACGCCGGGAAGGAGTACGACGCAACGGAGCTTGTGAAGAAGAAGGGGGCTAAGACCTTCGACGACATCCTCATCGACGTGGGAACTAAGGACCAGTTCTTGGGAGACGGTCAGCTCCTGCCTCAGAACTTTAAGCTCGCAGCTGACATGAGCCAGCAGAAGGTTACCATCAGGATGCAGGAGGGCTACGATCATTCGTACCATTTCATCAACACCTTCGTCTCGGACCACGTTAAGTTCCACGCTAAGAGGTTGAAGGCGGAGCAGCGGTCGAAGATCCTGCAGGCGACGGAGGAGGTAGACACTAGTATGACGGGGAAGCCCATCAAGTGCAACGCCATGGTCGCCCGAGGTCCCAAGCAGCCCCTGACCCACGAGACAATTACCGTTGACCCTCCCAAGGCCGGAGAGGTGAGAAGCGAGCAGCGTCTAAACTCCGATTGACACGATACACCTATACTAATAATTCCGTCACGCTTCGCTCCCCTCTCGCTCGGTCTCAGGTTCGCGTCAAGGTGATGGCTAACGCCCTCTGCCACACCGACATCTACACCCTCGACGGTCTCGACCCCGAAGGCCTCTTCCCCTGCGTCCTTGGCCACGAGGCAGGCTGCATCGTCGAGAGCGTCGGTGAGGGCGTCCTCTCCGTCAAGCCTGGGGACAGGGTCATACCGGGTTACACGCCGCAGTGCGCGAAGCCGAGCTGCATATTTTGTATGAGCCCGAAGACTAACTTGTGCCCTGCTATTAGGTCGACGCAGGGGGCGGGGAAAATGCCGGACGGAACGACCAGGCTAAGGGACGAGAAGGGAGAGGAACTCTACCACTTCATGGGATGCAGCACCATGGCAGAGTACGCAGTTTTGGCAGAGATTAGGTGAGTGGACCGAGTGGACCTCGTTGCGGCGGGAATGCGACTTAATTCTGACTCTCGGGTTTCGCAGCTGCGCGAAGATCGACGACTCGGCGCCTCTGGACAAGGTGTGCCTCTTCGGCTGCGGCGTGGCCACCGGCCTCGGAGCCGTCTGGAACACCTGCAAGGTCCAGAAAGGCGAGACCGTGGCCGTCTTCGGCCTCGGCGCCGTCGGCCTCTCCGTGATCCAGGGCGCCAAGATGGCCGGAGCGTCTAGGATCATCGCTGTCGACATCAACCCTAAGAAGTTCGAGGCGGCAGTCAAGGCGGGGGCCACCGACTGCGTCGACTCCCTCAACGGCCTCCCCGAGGGCAAGAACGTCCAGCAGCACATCGCCGGCGGCCTCACCCAGTGGGGAGTCGACTACTCCTTCGACTGCACCGGCATCGTCTCCGTGATGCGCGCGGCCCTCGAGTGCTCCCACCGAGGCTGGGGAGTCTCGTGCATCATCGGCGTGGCGGCCTCAGGCCACGAGATATCGACCCGACCGTTCCAGCTCGTCACGGGGCGCTCGTGGAAGGGGACGGCTTTCGGAGGTTTCAAGACTAGGACTGACGTTCCGAAGCTCGTTAACAAGTATTTAGAGGGAGAGCTGCCCATCGAGCAGTACATCACGCACACCTTCGAGGGCGTCGACAAGACCAACGAGGCGATTGACGCGCTTCACAGCGGCGATTGTTTGCGTGCGGTAGTAAAGTATTTCTGATTCTTGTGGGATGTTGTTTTTGGAGGGGAGATTATTGGAGCGGGGGGAGAATGCATTTTACGACGAAAGGTTTAATGGTGGGGGGGGAGTGAATGGGGGGTTTTTTGCATTGTCAATCTCTTCAATTCTTGCTTATTACCATTATCCATTATTACCATTATTTGGAAAGTCTTTTCAATAACTTTCAAGGGTCAATCAATAGACATTTCAATTTTAATACATACATGGGTCTTCACCAAAATGGGACATACATATACAACATAGAAATAGAAATAACATAAAACAAAATACCATATTATAAATCAAACAATCTAATCTTAATCTAATAATCCATAACTTAACGCATATTTCTCCTCAAATCCAACAAAGCATCCAAACCGAGTTGGAACTTTTCAAAGCTGGTCGTCTGCTGGGACAGACTCTCCACACTGAGCCTGCAGGTCGCCTCGAGGAACTCTGCAAAAACTAGCTCGGCAAGTTCTAGCTGCCTGGCGGGGAATCCCTGCGCTCCGAAGAAAGCGTTCAGCGTCAAGCTGCTCATTCTGTCCTCTGCTGCGTCTGCTTGCTCTCCTGGATTCCTCATCAGAAGGCCTGCGTCTTTCATAACATTGCCAAAAGTTTCCTGCGTCATGACACCGGTGTCTGTTTGAACGTAGAAGTTGTAAACCTGTTTCAAGTACGGCCAGCTATCTCCGAGCATCTTGGTGACCTTGTCACTGTCCATCAGCACTCGCGTCTTATCCTCCGACCTGCCCTCGGTCCAGTGTGGCTCGACGAACTTTTCCACAACCTGAAGCAGCGAGCGTGTTAAAAATTGGGTCAGATTGCTGCAGTCACTTTAAAGCTTCCCTCGGAGCAGTTACTCGCGGTTACTCACCTCCCTCAAACACCCACTGCTCCTCTTCGTCCCCTCGAGCTTCTGTATTGACAGGTAGATCATGCAGGCGAAAAACTCTTCCTTGGTCATGAACTCCTCGGAGGGATCGTCCGCGTTCTTGCTCTCGGTCGCGGCGACGAGCCTCCTCTTGGCCTCAAGGACGCAATCTTTGATCGTCTGCAGGTCACGGTAGGCGTGGTAGACTCGAACAGAATGAAGGAAGTGGCTGAATTCGGCAAACGTCAATTTACTCTCAGAGCCCGAATCTTTCTTCTCCCCTGCGTAATGCACGAATATTTCGTCCAGCAGAGGGTACGCCTCGTGGAAGTACTGTGACGAGATAGAATTACGAAGTGGTGTGTGATGGTGATGGTGAAAAAAAAACGTAAAAAACGTGAGAAACGGGTTTGGACGCATTTTTAGCTTCCCTTCTCACCTCTTCCAACTCGTCCTGGTCCTTCTGGGAGCTCCCGGCGATGACCTCGACAATTGCGTTCCAATCGTAGGCCGAAGTGTCGAGACCCATATCGGCCATAGTGTAGTCAATGGAAGAAGACACGATCATGTTCATTTCATGCTTCTTGCGATTCTCGATCGCCATCTTGGCGAGCATCTTCTTCTTCTGATAAGGCGCGGCGACGAGTTAGGGTCGGGAGTTAGGGTTGTCGGTCGCCGTTTCGCAGCATTCTCTCACCTCCTCTTCCTTGCGAAGGGCCTCGGATTTCAGCCTGAGCTGGCTGGCCTCTCCAACGCAGAACGACTTCTGCTGCCAGTCGCTCAGCACAGGAGCTCCGATGGAGTCGACCTCCACCTGCGACGAGCGAGGTGACGAAGTGAACGTGAATATTGGGTTGGGCGCTACAACGTTGGGGCTCCGCTCCGCTCGCTTCGGGCTTCGCCCTTGCGGCTTCTCACCTCCTCCTGCAGCTCCACAACAACCTCGGCACCGTCCGTGAAAACCTCATTGATCTTGGCGTCCGGGTTGCTCATCTTTCCTCCCTTGCCGCTCGTGACATTCATGGGCAGGAAAAAGCCCCTCGCCGCGTTCGCCTGCTCCCTGTTCCTGGTCCTACCAGAAGGCTTCCTGAGCTCGTATTGTTGAGCGGCGACTAGGGAGAGCCATTTCAGGCTCTGCTCCCCGTCTCCGCAAGGAACGAAGAAGGTCAGGCCTCTGACGCGGCATTTTACCCTCATTTTTGTGCAAAGTTCTGCGGATGGGGTTTGGGGAGTAGCTTTGTTGTTGGAGGAGAGTGGTGTGTAGCTCGAGGAATCAAACTGACGGTTTTGGAATCCAATAGGAGGAGTTAGAGCGGGGGGAGTGAATATTCAAAAGGAACGACACGCTAGTATTTTGCTAGGAAGTGAGGGGGGACCAACCTGGCCCTGGCGTCCTTTCACCAAATCACCTTCCACTAAGTGAATTTGTGAAATCCACCTTGTAAAACTTTCGGACCCTCTCCTCTCTCACGGTGCGTATATACCCGTAATTAGTTCCTGGGCGTCATAAACAATACCCAACTTATGAATTCTGACCTCTGTCAGAAGAAGAAGAAGTCCTGCTTGGGCTGCTTAGCCCCTCAACATTTTCAAAATCTGACCCTGAGTCCCCCGCCCGCCCTCCTACAGGTTTAAAGCAGCAAACATAGATGAGACCTATGACAAACATGCGCCTCGGCACCGGCATGCGCGGTGGCACTGCCAGCGGTCGCGGCGGCAACCTTCGCATGAAGACCGGCGCCGTTCCTGGGACTAGTGCAGGCACTCAGGCCGCCTTCCTCCCGCAGCACAATATCAGCGTGTCCGATCGCCCTGTTACTGGGCAGGGAATCGCTGGGATGAAGACCGCTGTGGGGCCCGGGAGGCAAGTTCAGGACAGCTCCTTCTACATTGGGCTCTTGAACGGTAAGATCACGGATATTACTAAGGAGATCAGGAAGATCAAGGCGGACATGGACACTATGCAGAGGGACGCGGGGCAATACAATCAGCTTGAGAGGAAGTACGAGAGCCTACTGAAGGAGGTGCGAAATCTAGAGGGCACCCTCGCCGACTACAACCTGGCGATGGACAAGCTCAGGACGAGCACCGATCCGCAGGAGGTGACGGCATACCAGGCCAACCTGGAGGCCCGCAACCGCAACGAGGCGGCCGAGATCGACAAGGTCTTTTTGATGAAGGAGCAGAGGAACCAGGCGACCCAGGAACTGGAAATGCAGATCGGCCAGGTCCACCAGCAGGCGGAGGCCAAGATCAAGCAGCTGGAGCCGGCCAAGCTGAGGGAGTATGAGGAGCTGATCCAGAGGAGCCAGGGCTTGCATCAGGAGGGGCAGATGAGGGAGCAGGAGCTCGACAAGATGAGGCACAAGATCCACGAGCTCGAGGCCATCGTCCGCGGCAGCGGCATGCGCGATGAGTACAACGCAGAGGAGCGAAAGGTGCAGAGGCTCAGGAAGGACGTCGCAGTCCTCGAGGAGGACATGGAAATTGCCCAAATGGACCCCAAGGAGGCTCACACGAGGCTCCTCGACAAGGTGAAGGAGGACAACAGGAAGACCACCGAGCTCGAGAGCAGGTGCAAGGAGATCGATGCCGAGATGCGCAAGTGCAAGCGCCAGCACCAGGAGCTCCAGGCCGACTTGGAGGACAGGGAGAAGGGCAATGTAAACAAGAACGACTCTCACAAGTACGAGCTGCTGTTCCAGCGCGACGCGGAGATGAGTGAATTCCTGCAGAACTACGACTCCCAGAGGGACGAGACCCTGAAGGACCAGGAGGCGACTAAGCAGACGATCGTGGCACTGCTGGAGCACATTTCCAGCGGAATCGGAAGCTCCGAGGAGATGCCTTCGGCGGAGCGACTCGAGGAAATGAAGGACGAGGTCAGCTTCAAGACGAAGCAGCTAGAGACTTCGCAGCAGACCATGGCCAGGCTCCAGCAGCAGCGCGCCAAGAGGATCCAGGAGATGCAGAAGATCAACACCCTCGACGAGAAGATCGGCATCGAGCTCGAGCAGCTCAACGGAAAGATGGTGTCCATGAAGGATGAGATGAAGGGCTTCGAGGACATCGAGGGCCTCAGGAGCAGGGCGACCTTCACCAAGGACGAGCTCGAGAAGCTCAGGGAGAAGTACATCGCCAGGCGAGGGGCCATCAAGCAGCAGGTGGCTGGCCTGTCGGCGCAGGTCGACGCCACCAAGAAGACGTTGAGTATGAACGAGACTAGCAAGAACCTTACTAGCCTAGAACTCAAGCTCCGACACTACGAGCAAAACATCTTCGTCATGAAGGAGTATGTGGAGACCAAGGGGCGCGAAACCGACTTCGAAAGCTTGAAGACTGACGTTATGAAGATGTGCGATAACTTGAACGAGAAGGCCGTGGCAATGGCGTAAGAAAGGCAGTGAAGGAAATTTGTTTTGACAAAACGTAATACAAAATTGGTTGTTTGGCTTTTTTCCTTGGTCAGATAAGAACAAAGCTGGAGGAATTGTAGGATCGCTTAAACGCCTCGTCGAAGTGGTCCGGCTTTAGTTTGTACTTCTTGGTGAGCTTGTCGAACAGCATTTCATGTTTTCCCTGTGCGAAGCGAGCAAGAGCGATGAGCGTAAAAACGACGAGTTAGGTTTAGAATCATGTGCATCATCGACTTGTTTCCAGCTCGTAGGGATTTCCTCTCGCAGCTTCTCACCTCGAATTTTTTGAGCAGCTTGTCCACGTCTTTCAGCTTTCGCGGGTGATTCATTAGGAAAAATTCTGTCACCACCTTCCTCGCGGCCCGGAGCGATTGTGGCGATCGCGGCGACACAGACTTATCAGGCGCGAAGTCGAGGCTATTTTTTTTGTTTTTGACCGCGACGTTGCTTATCTGCTGCGAAAGCGCCGCGAACTTGGTAGTCATCTCGACCTCAGCCGGGAGTTTTGCTGGGGTCGCTTTGTTGTCGGAGATGAAAAACTCGTATTTCTCGTCAACATTGAGGAAACGCGCCGTCTTGGGGTGATGCGCAATGAAGAGAATGGCCGTGAGAGAGGCAACGCCAAGTGCCATGACGTAGAAACCGAGGGAGTAGAGCGGAAAGAAGTGGTTCTCGGACATTGCTTCGTAGCACTCCATTAACGAGACATTCCACTATTTTTTTTTAGCGACGAGCGTAAAGCTTGAGGGTGAGAACCCGCTGCAATCGAGATCGAGATGAAGTCTCAACTCACATTCTCGCAGTAGTTATTGATTCGTTTGTTTGCGAAGAACAATCCAAGGACAGGCAGCGTGCCGCCGAAGAAACAACCGGAGATATTGTGGCCCAAAGCGACCCCAGTGTAAGTTACCCTAGGATGCTTCCTCCAAATCTGGCACGAGCGTCGTTAGAACCTGCCCCTTCATTGATATAAATCGTCGCTTTCAGACGTCCGTTCCTCACCTCCACCTGCCAACTCGCGCATCCCGAGTATCCAAACGCCAGCACCGCTGCATGCACTATCATCGCGAAGAATATCGTGCTCGGCACGCGCGTCTCGATGCTCAGCAGCATCAGAGGCGTCGCCGATATAACGCCGAGCATGCCGAGGACGATTCCCTGGATGCGGGGGGGGTTGCGATCGTTCCAACGGCCAGCTGTGAGGACTACGAGGATGTACCATAGGAGGGTTATGAAGGTCCAGACGCTCGCCATTCGGGTGGTTATTATCTCAGTCATCTCGGAGATGTAGAGAGGGACGAAGATCACGAGGAGGTTGAACGAGGCCGTGAGGACGGCGACTGCGAGCGGAGCAAAAGCGAGCAGACAGCGAAAGCGAGCAATCGGGTTAGATGCTGTAGGGTTAGGCTGCGCATGTATTGAATATCGTCTTCTGCAAACGTTCCTCACCCGTCAAAACGTGCCCTACCAATTTCTGCGTCAAAGAATTGTCCTTGAAGATGATCCTAACCGCCGCCGTCTTATTCTTCTTCCTCTCAAGCGCCCTCTCCTTCCTCCTGTACATTAGGTTGGTAAAGAAATCCGAACTACGCTTGTGCGTGCGTCGGTGCGCAGAAGCAAGATTCTCCAGAGCAGAATCAGAATTATCACAAGTGTTGCGTGTCATATCCTGGATGGTGTCCGCCGATAGGCTTGAGTCATCCTCATCCCCGTTTTCACCGTGATGCTGAACGTATAATGCCGTGAGCTCTTCCTCAGTTGAATTAACTATCCCGCGTAACCAGACTATCATCGGAAGTAGAAACAAGATACTCACAAAAAACGGAACCCTCCAACGACCCGTCCAATCACCTTCGGCGTCTACGTGACGAACAATCAACACAACAACGTTCGCGAGTAAATAACCGAAGGTCGCAGTCGCGTGGCATAGTGAACCTCTGAAACCTCTGTTCTGAAATTTTGAAGTCGCCACGGCGAGGACGTGGCAGCCTGGGCTTTGGCCGCCTACGGCTATGCCCTGTAATATTCGCAAGGATACGAGGAGGTATTGGCTGCTCTTTCCTATCATGTTGTAGTCGGGGAGGATGACGAGGATTAAGGTGGGGAGGAGGGCGAAGACGAAGGAGAGGAGGAGGGCGCGGGTGCGGTTAAGGTTGCGGGAGATGCGGGACTCTTGGTTGGAGGGGGGGGAACGCGGGTGGAGGGACATTAGGGTTAGGACGGAGGAGTTTAGTTGACCGTTGTCGGCTGAGCAAGGGGGCAAGAGGAGCGACAGAGGAGCGAAGCGACGAGTTAGAAGAAAGTAACAATGTTAACAACAAGCGAAGCGATGGTGTATAGTAGCTATAGGTGGTGTCGTCGTATTTCACTAACCAATCTCTCCGAAAATCAACGCCCCCAACGGATGCAACACGAAACTCATTGAAAAAATAAGCATAGTATAAAGCAGCTGATCCTGGGAACTCTCGTTGGGGAAGAAAGCGGCGCCGATCTCGGGGGACATTGAAGCAAAGGAAGCGAAGTCGAACCACTCGTAGAGGGAACCGAAGAGGCCGAGGATTGGGACAGGATCGGGGTCTGTGGTCTCGGAACTGTGGCTGTGTTTAACACTGTTGTTATTTGTGGTGTTATGGGTAACATTAACGACGTTTGCATCGTTTGTAGCGTCATTGTAGAGCATTGTAGCGGTGTGTGTAGCGGTGTAGCGGCGTGTAAAGCTTTGTAAAGAGCTTTGTAAAGAGCTTTATAAAGAGCTTTACAAAGAGCTTTATAAAGAGCTTTACAAAGAGCTTTACAAAGAGAAGGATAGGGACTGGAGAATTGTTGCCGAGGGGGCACACTTAGCACACTTTAAATCTATTATATGCCAATGTATGTTGATATAAAACGATACTAATAGCAACTATTTATTATAAAGGAGTAAAGACGCGATGAGGAGAGCGATGTGACTGGAGCAGGACGAATTTGGCGGCCACAGTATGCTGCAAATTGGTCTGCAATTGGTCTGCAAAATAGTCTTCAGCTTTGAAATTTGACTAAAATTCATTTGGCTGGGTACATTTTTGAATTTTCGTGCAGCTGTTAACAACGCGTCGGATAAATAGGGGAGAGAGAGTGGAACTGTGCACATTTTGGTGTATAACTTGATTCTCGAAAACGCGCCGCTAAGAAAACGTGAGCGAGTGATGGAAATGTCATCAAACCCACCGACGACATTCCCATAAAAACACCCCTCACTAATTATTATTAAATAAAAGCTCGAAAGGTATGAAAAAAAAACACCACCTCTCATTAACACTAAAAAAGGTCACATCCTTCACTACCTCCCCTTTAAATCTCCACCTCGAACTCCTCAAAGAACTCCCCCTCACTTAAAACCCTAACCTCCATCTCTTTCGCCTTCTTAACCTTCCCCCCGGCCTTCTCCCCCACAACCAACAAATCAGTATTCCTACTAATCCCCGTAACGACCGTCCCCCCTTCCTTAAAAACAAAATCTTTTAAACTCGATCGAGGAAAGGACAGTGTACCTGAGAATAGTATTTTCATACCTGAGAATTTACCGGATGAACGTGGGGAGTCGGGGACGACAGTTAAGATCGACGAGAGTTTCAGGAGAGAGGAGACGTGGGGGGGGGAGGAGGTGAAGGTTTCGAGGGATTGGATTAGGGTTGGACCTATTCCGGAGACGTCATTTAATTCGGTGGAGAAGTCGGTTGAGGGGGAGGAGAAGGATTCGAGGAAACGAGGGAGGGTGGTGTAATGGAGGGAGAGGAGGGAGGAGGTTACGGAGCCGCAGTGGCGGATGCCGAGGGAGAAGATGAAGCGGGAGAGGGGGAGGGGGGTGGAGCGGCAGGAGGAGAGGCTGGAGGCTATGTTGGAGGTTGACTTGGGGCCCCAGCCGGGGAGGGAGGAGATTTTGGAGATCTAAAACGAGCCGACGAGTTAGAGGAGTCTGTCTCGTAACAAATGAAATTGACGCAAACGTTCAACTGACGCATTCCCATCTTCTCACCTGATCGTCAGACTCAAAGCTCTCAAAAAGCGACGACACCCCCGTGCCTATCAGAACGTCCGATTCCAGGAGCTGAGCAATTTTCGACTCGCTGAGGCCGGCGACGTCCAGGCACTGGCGGGAGACTGCGTGGGAAAGGACGGCGATTTTTTGCGGCGGGCAGGTCAAGGTGTTGGTGCATCGCAGGACTTGACCGGACCCTCCACCTCCGCCTTCGGTTACGACTTCGGTTGCGCTTGAGTTGGTCTCGGCATTCACACCCACACCCACACCCACACCCTGCCGCTCCCATTCGAAGAGGGTCGGGGAGCCGCAGGCCGGGCACAACTTAGGTGCAGTAAGATTCAAAAACGGCAGGTCATCCGAACCTGCGCTCGACACTCGCAGGACCTGAGGGATCACGTCCCCGGCCCTCTGAATGTCTACTACCGTCCCCTCCCTCGCGCCCTTGAGCATCTGCTCCACCAAAACGAAGTTGTGCAGACTCGCAGACGAGACCGTTACCCCGCCCACGTCCACCGGCTCCAACTTCGCCACCGGCGTGATGGCCCCCGTCCTCCCCACCCTCGGTTCGACGCCCAGCAGCCTCGTCGACGCGACGGCAGCGGGAAATTTATGAGCGATGGCCCACCTCGGCGACCTCGTCCGACCTCCCACGTTCGACCTCAACGTGGAATTGGCGAGCTTGTACACCACCCCGTCGATCTCGTAGGGCAATTCGGATCTTTTTCTTAGAAGTTCAGCGTGGTATGCCACGAGATCCTGCCGTGCGAGGAGTTAGATTCTGCAGCAAAGCACATGATGGGCACGACCCAACGGCATCCGCGCGCTCTCACCTCAACACCATTCACAACCTCCACCTCGGAAGGCTCCGGTATATCGAACCCTGCCCCCTTCAAAGCTCCCCTCATGTCCTTTTCGAACACTTCTCCCCCCCCTTCCTCCTCCGCGTCGTATGCGTAAAACCTCAGCATCCCCTGATTCTCCACCCCTACCCCGTCCTTAAATCTCCTCAGAATCCCGCTCGCGGCGTTCCTCGGATTGGTGTAACTGAAATCTTCGTCTAATTTCAACCTCTCGAAACCCTCCGTCGGTAAAATAACTTCACCTCTAACCTCGACAACATCTCCGGTAAAAGATCCCCTTAAACTGTTTGGTATATTACTTATTCGTTTAACAGCCTTCGTAACATCTTCACCTACCCTCCCGTCTCCCCTCGTCGCTCCTCTGCATAATTCCAACTCGTTGTTCTCGCTGTTCTCTTTTTCCTCGTCCCTCCTCCTATATTGCACCGCGATAGCTAGTCCGTCCATTTTCGGCTCCTTAATAACCTGAATATCATTCCCCCACTCGGACATCTTGGACAGCCAACGTGACACTTCGTCGACGGTCATGGCGTTATCGAGGGATAATAAAGGTTTAAGATGCGAGACTCTTGTTGAATTTGATGATGATATTGTATCTGATGATATTGTATCTGATGATATTGTATCTGATGATATTGTATCTGATGATGTTGTATCTGATGATATTGGAGGTAATACAGGGCCAACGCGACCACCGTACCTAGTAGCTTTATTTCCTAAAGGGTTACTCAACTCGTATGCCTTGAGGACTTCAGGGTGGTTCACGCATATGTCCTTTTCTTGGGAACACAGGTCGTCGTATTCGGCGTCTGTTATGACAGGGCTGGAGTGGAGGTAGTACAGTT
The DNA here is from genome assembly GCA_030267945.1 of Triparma strigata. Taxonomy (NCBI): domain Eukaryota; class Bolidophyceae; order Parmales; family Triparmaceae; genus Triparma; species Triparma strigata. Next base: position 35,357 of record BRXY01000194.1, read on the forward strand.
CGTCGTGGTGGAGGATTTGAGAGGAGAGGGAGGAGAGGCGGGTCAGGAGCTTGTCTTGTATGTTGTGTGTGTCGACGGATGTTTCGACGGAGGAGGAGGAGGAGTTGTCGTTATTGGAGAGGAGGCGAGATGATAAACGACACAAGCCGGACGTTGCAAGACGTTGAGTTGCAGATGTCACGAGCGGCGTTATGAGCGGCGTTACGAGCTGCCTTGAGCACAGCATGCTGTAGGAAAACATGAGGAAGAGGAGGAGGAGGCTCCGCATTAAAGGTCAATTTAAGAATAAATCAAGCACGCAAAGCTGGTTTAGCCTGTCCAAATGACTGTTGACAACAGTAGCAACCGCCACGCAACAAGGAAATGACGCGAAGGTCGAATTTTGAACAAGATAACCGTCGATTTACGATTTCCTGAGACCTTGTTTTTCACAAAATTGATTTTAAGCTCATTACGCCAATATTACGTACCTCAGCAACTCTCTCAACATCGGCACCACCTCTGCTAGTCGCACGGCGGGGGCCTTCGTCCTGTTGCTGACCGCGCTCGCGGTACGCAGCCAGGTCCTTGTCGAATTAAAGCACCTAGACGGCGAAGCGGAATACCACCTGAACGCAGGTGCTAAATACTGTGATGCGAATGCCGTGGCGCGCGCCTTTCTAACAACGCACACGGAAGGTTTCAAAGAGGACGACGTCGGGAAACTAACGGCGAGGCTGTTGGATAACCCAGGCACTGTAGGTGGGAACAGAGGCTGCGGGTGGATAACGAACTGGCAGAATTTCATGGTGGGTGACAAAGGCGCTGAGGTCGCAAGGGCCTATAAAATCAGGTACCTCGACGTGGGTTCGGCGCAGTCGTTCTGGTATTTCCCCGATGACAGCCGACACGAAATCGACGGGTGGCTGCACATCGATACGCACATGCCTAAGAATTCAAAGCCAGGAGAGATCTGGTCAATAGACTACACCGAGGCGGCGGATCCGCGGCGGACGGAGTGCCTCGCGACGTATCGTGGTGACGCACTCGCCTTAGTGTCGACGCTGGAGTCGTCGTCGCTGGACGCTGTCTTCACGGAGCACATGATTGAGCATGTGACGCCTGCGTATGTCGTCCGGTCGCTCCGCGAGTGGTGGCGCGTCGTCCGCGTTGGCGGCGCCATCCGCATCGCCATACCTGACCTCGAGCGGTATCTAAGGAGCTATGTCCACGGCGACGACTTCCTGGACGCCTCTAAGTACAAAGGTCATTTCCAGATGCCCTGGGAGACGGGAGGGCCCAGCGCTGCGACCCTCATCAACGACCTCTTCCGCAACTGGGACCACGCACGAAACGGATATATGTGGGACTATTCAAGTTTCGAGGCAGCTGCGATCCACGGCGCCGGTATCCCGGCCGACGCCATCCGCAAGTCTTACTTCCGTGATGCCACCGACCTCCCAGAAGCACTCCACCGTCGCGAGTTCCGCAACGAGTCCCTCTTCATCACCATCCGCCGCACGGACGCCGACCTCGGCGCGGGCGTCCTCGACGCCGAGCTCGACAACTCCAATTATTACACCTACGAGTTCGCCGATTGATGATAAAAATGATAGAATGCCTGCCCTTTAAAAAATTAATAAAGGTATAATTTTTGATCTGAATACATTGAAAATTATTTTTCGGCAGGAACTACAGGAACAGTCTGAAATAGAGGGTTAGAGTTGGTCAGGATCAATCACGGACCCTCACAGCGGCAGCAAACTGCGTTAAAAACGGAAAATATTTTCCCAGAGAAATATTTTATCTCAAGACTGAGGTACTTTCGTAGTCAATTTTGTTCATATTATTCATTTTGAGACCTCTCAACGAAAATTTACAGTATTGAATTGTTCAAGAGAAGCCCATTTTGAACAATTTTCATAACAGATTTTCACTATAAAAAGTGTTATAGACACAATTAGTTCCATATTTGCAATACTGAGTATATTTAATTAGCTATAAGAACACTTTTGGGTCATATTAGAGACTTATTTTTCTTCAATTTTTGTATCAACTTCTAATCCCTTTTTTGTCCTTTTAAATGTCATATTATTCCTCTTAGGCGTCTCAAAGTGAAGAATATGACCAAAACTTACCAAAAAAAATTCACATTGCCTAAACACTGAAATCACTCGAAGATCACGTTACAACGTAGCCTCGCAAATTTCCTTACTGGTACACACTACTTACATCATCAAAAAGCTAATATATCAAATATAGATCTAACGAAGGTTTATTTGTTGAAAACCAGAACATCCAAAATTTCCTCACCTGTCGAACCCGAACTTTCCTATTCTGCCTGCATAATCTACAACAGCGGACGCCACGACGTCTGAAACCTTGCCCACACTCGAAGAACAAGTTCTTACCCTTACTCGTCAATTCCAGGCGCAAGCCCGCGCTACTGAAAAGCTGACAAGGGACTTGGAGCAGGTCAAGGCCGAGGCGGCTGAATCTAAGAAGGAGGTTGAGCAGGTCAAGGCCGAAGCAGCAGAGGAGAAGAAGGCTGCAGCAGATACGAAGAAGGCCCTGGAGACGAAGGTCACGCAGCAGGGAGAGAGGATCGAGCTGCTGGAGGGGGAAATGGAGTGCCTTTAAGAGACGAGTTCCTTGTCCAGCTCAATAACTGCAGCAAGACCATCTGAGCCTGTTCAGACAGGGAAGTTTGTGAGGGGGTGGAGGATAGTGTTTGGGTTGGGAGCCCTGGTTCCGCATGGGTTTGCTTTGTTGTCCCTTAAAGACGGGGATAAGAGGTTGGTGGCTGTGTCTACGATGTTTGAGATGTTTGGTTTTGTTTGCTCAATTGCGGCTGCCTTTGGAAATCCAAGGAACTTCGGGAGCAGAAACGAGAAGATGTTTATTGGACTCTGTTCGTTGCTGCCAGCAGCTTATTGTGCCATTTTAGCATATTCCTCAGGGTCGACGAGTCCTTTGATCGAGGTGTGTGCTTCTGCGTTGACATTACCTCCAAGCTACCTTGGCGGAATTAAACTCTACTCGAAGCTCTCTGATGGCAAGCTTGGAGCAACAATCACGGCGCTGTTCAAGTCCCTTCCTGGCGTCCTCGTTCCGATGCTCTACATCAGCATTGAGTCACTCCGCTGCATCATGGACTCTACCCCTGATGCCAAAATTGACGAGTACGGGAATATTGAGCGCTGTGGAAATCCTTCTCGGCCCACCTGGTGGGTATCAGCTTTCTTAGCCGCAAGTTGGTATTTTACCTACCTAATCCCTCCCCTGCTGCCCAGCGATAGAACTCTGACCTGGAGCGATGTGATGAAGCTCGACATGGGCAGGATCGAAGGGCTGCAGTTCACCCTCTTTTCTACTTTCTCAATCTTGGCGCTGGTCGTGTACGCCCTCACAAACGAGGAAGGCACAGAACTCAGCGATTTCCTACTAGGGTTGACGAACGTCATGGCCTTGAACTTGGCCATCCTCAGCCTCATCGTAGGCTACGAGTACGTCCTAAAACCCGCCATCTGCCGACCCACAACCCGCTCCAACACCTCCTCCTCCGTAACAAGCCAAGACGCCTTTCACTTACCCCACGACAACAGCAATCCCATCAACGCGCTCTAAAATACAAAAAAGTAAAGGGCTTTATTAGATAAAAATCGCGTCTTTCAATTGCAAAATCCAAAACCTAACCTCACATTCTTTCATATATCTCCAATTATCTCATAACTATGAGGACTATCATCTGCAGCAATCCTCCCCTTAACCTTCAATTCTACGAATCTCTCAACTCTCCCTCTCCGTTTAACATCACCTAATAAAGGTACTTTCAACCTCAACAACTCTCCATCACTCCGTTCAACACCCGGTTCCTTCCATTTCTCAACATCATTAACATACTCTTCCCCGCCCTCCCTTTCTCCTCCCCTATCACCTTCAACCTCATAACTCCACGTATTAAACAAAACAACCTCTCTACATTCCTCATCATCTCTCCTCCTCATATATATCACATGATTACTCCCCCCAACATCCTCATCATAATACGCGAGAGTAGGTCTCGGAACTGAATGCGAAACGTCACCTTTAAAACGTAACAGACGACCGGGAGTAGGAGGACATGTGTACATTACGTTATTTGAGAATAGAAATGTTGAACCTGAGGGGGGTGAAGAGAGGATAGGGCCGGAGGAGGAGAAGTATAACACGTGACCGTGGGTAGGGTAGTTGAAGGGTACGTGAGGTTCGTTCTTTGCTTTCATTTCTAAGCGAGAGTAATTGTGTTGGAAGATATGGTCAGAACTCAAACAATTTTTTTTTAGGTTATTGAAGAGGGTGTTGTTCCTTTCATTGATTACATGTACGCGTTGTTGTATATTCTCACCGTCAACGTCTTTGTGAACCTCTAAATTATTCCAAGTCTCTCGACTCCAATATTCTACGACCGGACTCTCGTCTTTCAACTCCTTTAATATACCATCTAAAGTCCTCTCGATGGGGTTGTTAGGATGGGTTCTTTTGAAAACATGACGGAGTTGGGAGGTTGGAAGTGAAGATGTATGGGTTGAAGTGAATAAAGACTTAGAGGTCTCCAGGTTTAGAACGTTGTCGTATACTTTTAAGGGGAGGGGGAGGGAGGTGCAGCGGTTGACAAGAAGGAGGAGGAGGAAGGAGATACCGACGGGTCCGAAGAGCGACGAAGTTTTAGACATGGAATAGGATTGATTACAGAAAGCTGGCCGAGACAACTGTCGGATTATTGGATTATTTGGGGGGTGGGAGTGTGCTAAGATGCGATGAGGGAAGAGGAGGTGATTAGAATGAGGGAATGCTGACTTCTGCCCATTCTACTGTCGGTGGGAGGTTTTGATATGTTCACTATTGTTACGTCTTTTTTGTGAACCACTGTAGAGAAACTTAATTGGTTTTACTCAAAGGTCCACATTCCGCACGCCGGTTCGCATTTTCGACGTCACATTCAGACCTTTATGACCTTTATTTGTTTGCACCCTCGCTTGGAGACTGCATTAGGGGGCCTTTTGGGATTTAAAATTGGTTCTGTTAAGTTTTTGTAAATTCCAGCAAACGTTGCTGCTCAATCATCATCTTTCGACAGCGGAAGCCGCTCGACGTCATGAAATATCGTTTACTCACATTATAAAGTTGATTTGAAAACTATCCTGACTTCAGAAGCAATTGAGCTGGAAAAAGGAATACGTGTAAAAAGGGTGTAAACGCGGCCATGTTTATATCAAAATCGTTCACTGCGGAATCAGGCTGCCTTGCCCTCATAGGCGGTGGCCTAATCGGCACTTTAGGTGAGAGGATACCCCACGACAAACAATGTTATAAACAATGTTATAAAATAAAGGTGTCCAAGGGGTCGTCACGGCAGTAGAGATCTCTAATAACGCTCTGCACTCCCCTCAACACTCCCCTCAACTTACTCTCAACTTACTCTCAACTTACTCTCAACTTACTCTGTACTCTAACCACAGCCACATCCCGAGTTATGGGCCGCGGTACCCTCCTCCCCTCCTCAACCTTCACTCTCTTCCAATCCCCCCTCCTCTCCCTCTTCGGTCTCTACCTCCTCAACTCTTCCCTTTTCCTAACATCCCCCTCCTCCTTCTTCGACCCTCCCTCCTCCCTCTCTCTCCCCCTCCTCCTCCTCTCCGGTATCCTAATCGGCGTCGGTTCAAAACTCGGCTCAGGCTGTACATCCGGTAACGGTATCCAAGGTCTTTCCACACTTTCACCATCTTCCTTCATTTTCGTCATAACAATGATGTTTGCAGGTAGTCTAACAGCGACGTATACTAGAACAACAATCGCGTATAATAATGATGAAAATACTTTTAAACAATGTTATAAATTAATAGCATTTACTATATTCACGAGTACTTCACAACTCTACGTAAAGACGTATCCTATAGCGGATATTCTATCTGGTATTGCATTTTCAGGAGCGTTGACTATTTCAGGGATGGTTAAACCTTCTAAGGTATTTTCTTTTTTGGATTTTGCAAATGATGTTACAGGGTTTGATCCTAGTTTAGGGTTAGTAATGGGGGGAGCGTTGTTGGTTTCGTTGCCGAGTTTTCAGTGGTTAGGTTTGAGTGAGAAACCGGGGATTAAAGAATGGAAAAATAGGCCAATTGATTGGAAGACTTTTGTGGGGGGGATTCTTTTCGGGGCGGGGTGGGGGTTGGGAGGGATCTGTCCTGGGCCGGGGTTGACGACCGCGGGGATGAGTCTGGGTGGGATGGTTTGGGTTGCGGCGATGTTCGGAGCGAGGGGTGCGCTAGGTATGGTTCAGCAGAAGGGAAAACAAGATTAAGTTATTTAAGTTTTTACGTCAAAGCACCCTTTCTCTCTTTTCTTTTCCATTTTTCTTTCCCTTTCCCTTTCTCTTCCCTTTCCCTTTCCCCCATTCTCTCTTTTTATCTCCCCCCCATCCCTTTTCCCCCACTCCCCCCCCCCCCCTTCACTCCTCCCCTAACTCCTCTCTACCCTTCACCCCTCCCCCAAAATCTCCCTCGCCTCGTCGATCATCCTCGCCTCGTCGACCATCTTCTCCCTAATGAAGGCCTTCAAGCGCGTGTTCTCCTTCTTCACCTCCTCAATCTCCTCCCTCAGCCTCTTGTTCTCGCCACTTCCGCCACCGCCCCCACCGCTACCGTCCAGATTTATGAAGGATAGCCTCTGGTTCATACGCTCTGCGTTTTTGACGCTGTCGAGTGCCTTGTTTGTTCTTCTGAGCTCTTCCTTCACTCTCCCTTCGTTCGTTTTTGGCTTGTCGAAGAGGGGGGAGAGGATGGTTGTGGGTTCTTTGGCGCGGACGATGTCGTAGAATTTGTGGAGTTCCTTTTTTATTGTTAGGACGGAGGCGAACATTAGTTGGACTTCGACGAGCCAGCCTTTGCCGAGGTCTAGGTTCATGTGAATGTTGGGGGGTTGGTCGTAAGTCTCTGTGTGGACGTTCTCGAACTTGTTCTTAAGTCCTGAGACCTTGAACTTCTTCAAGAGGGCATTGCAGGCGAGTGTGAGCATGAGAGGATCCTCGAATTCAAAAGTTACCCTATTAAGGTCGCGCAGTCCGATCCATTTGTCTGCGCCAGACTTGGCAATTCCTTCCTCCTCCTTGGCTAGGGCGCGCTCGTAGCTCTTAGGAGGGCCGAAGCGTTCTTTGACAAGGACGTTACTTGCGGTTCCGTCGCCGAAGGCGAATAGAGAATCGATGAGCTCGACAGTATTTCCGAACTTGTCATAGATATAGGGAGAGGAATCGATGCCGTAGGATTCGCATAGGTCCCTAATGGAGGACGCCTGGTTCATGGGGTCGACAATTTCACTCATCATCCTTTTCTGGAACTTGGTCTCCTTCCAGTTCGCCTTGGCGAGGAGCACCTTCACTCGCTCCGCTGCAATTTTGCCACGAACGGCCATCTGCTTCACGGCGGGGATCTCCTCGATTCGATCGATCTCCCTGTAGCGGTGGCCGTTGTCGCGGAAGCGGTAGTTGAAGAGTACTGTGGCAGTGGCTTTTCCGAGGCGCTTAGTTTGTTCTTCGGCGATTTCTTTTAGTTCTTTGAAGACCTTGTCCGCACTTGCCTTTTCTCCGGTTTGGACGTGGTTGAGGAGCGCGTTCTGGAGGCCCGTGACTTTGGCGCGCACGCCCTCGTCTTGGATGGATTCGATCGCCTCCTTCGCGCGGGTCAGGTACAGCTCGTTCTTGTTCCAGTCGGTGACAAACTCGTGGCCCAGTCTCTTGTGCATCTCTTCAAAGGCGGCGGGGATGCGGGTGTGGGAAAAGTTGTTGCCCATGGCGTGAAATCTTTTTAGTTTCGAGAGGTTGGTGAGGGAAGTTGGAAGGGGGCCGGTGAATAGATTGTCGCACACTCGGACGAATTCAAGGTTTGATAGGTTGCCGAGAGCGGGAGGGAGGGAGCCGCTGAAATTGTTGCTGTAGATGAGAAAGTATCTTAGTTTTGAGAGGTCGCAAATCCAGGGGGGGAGGCTTCCGCTGAATTGGTTGTTGAATAGGTTGATGCATTCGATATTTTTCAGGTTGCTGAAGGTGGGAGGAAAAATCCCAGTCAGCTTATTCTCACCAATGTCGAGCTCTGTCAGCGCAGTACAATTTCCAATCTCTTTCGGAATAACCCCGCTCACTGATTCTGAGAAAGGTAGAGGTTTGTCAGCGCAGTACAATTTCCAATCTCCTTCGGAATTACCCCACTCAGCTTATTCGTGCGAAGGCTGATGTCTGTCAGCGCAGTACAATTTCCAATCTCCTTCGGAATAACCCCACTCAGGTTATTATCATAAAGGTAGAGGTGTGTCAGCTTCTTACAGTTCCCAATCTCCTTCGGAATAGCACCATTCAGCTTATTTCCATTAAGGTAGCACTTTAGAAGCTTCTTACAGTTCCCAATCTCCTTAGGAATCTCCCCACTGAGCGCGTTATCCCAAAGACCAAGAAAGGTGAGCTCACTCAGTTTCCCTATCTCCTTCGATATGACTCCTGAGAGGGGGGGCTTGGATTGTTGCCATTCTACCCATCACAAAAAGAGGCGCGTGTTAGATTCAGCGGAACACCTCCTCCCTCATCAGCCTCTTACCGATCCACACAACTCGGCCATTCCTAACTGTTATACCTTTCCAACTGCTCACATCGTCTGACCCGTTGGTCAGCGCCTGCTTCGTCCCCCCCACGGCCGCCCACACCTTCAAAACGGTGGCCTGGTCCTGCGCCAAACTAGTATTGGCGGACATGCTTCGACGACAGCTACAGTTAACACACCGCCTAAGGAAATGAGTTTATAGAGTGAGGGAAGTAAGCTGTAGGGCTGGGATTACTTTTTACGGAAATTTTAAGGCTTTATAACACATGTCACAATATTTATTGTCGATAACTTCCGAGGCAGGGTAATTTTTGACAAAAGAGATCAGCAACAGAAATTTTTATGCTGGATCCCTCACAAATCCTTCAAAAACCAAACGTCGATCAATCGACTCCCACTCTCCGACGCGACTATAACAAACCAGCCTTCACCAACATCACACCACAACGACCCCCAAAACACCGTCTGATCATCCCCTCCCTCCGCCAAGCAAGCCTTCAACACCTTGGCCTTGGTCCTGCTCAATCATATGATACTTGTAGAGACCCAGAAATAATACATTGACAAGATTAAAAAAAGGCACAAAATCATTTTCACAACAAAACACCACAACCTCTCAAATACTAACTACCTCTAAACTTTCTCAACCAGATCTCCCCCCTCCTTCTCCTCAAGAATTTCCCTGTCCCGGATCTTACTCGCTTTCCAGTACCCCAAAATCGCCAACAACGCCGTAACAATAACAATCAGCTCCAACGCCAAAACATTATGCAGCCCTCCGTTGCCCTTGTACTCCACGCAGTAATCGCTCTCCTCATCACAGGTAATGTGGGGGAAGGCGAAGAATGCGAACGCGGAGCTCAGACCACTCTGAAGGATTATGTTGGCGAAAGCTGAGACGAGCGGGGCGAGTCGTACGGACGATTGGTTGTTACGAATTAGGCGAGTTAGAATTAAGTGCCGTTGGTTGCGGTGTCAAAATTTAATGTACAGGAACTACTTGTACTGAACTAGCGCAGCCGTACTAGACCGAGGGAACCTATCATTTTCCAAGTTCGTCGCTTCGCTCCTCACTTCTCCCTCTTCGCTCCTCACCTCCGGGCAAATTAGAAGAGAAAAAGTCAGCGAAGGTAGCACGTAAGGTGCTTTCGAAGGTCGCCCTACCCATACCCATGAGGATGAAGACGGTGATGAGAGGCGCCCAGCCCCAATCATCGAGGCCGGGCCTAATCAAGAAAACGGACGCTAAAGCGGCAAACGCGCACGCCCCTCCAATGAGAATCGGCCCCTTGCCCGTTTTAGCAGCCACCTTCCCCAAGATGAGGCTCATCACGGCAGCCACGGCAGCGGGAATAGCTGTGAACGTCCCCACGTAGTTATCCAAACCGTTGACGGGATCGGCACCGGGCGCCGTCGTAGCGAAATGAATTACCTGTCCGGTAACGTAACTGTTCAAAAAGGCCGCCGCAAAACCGAACACGGCATTCATGGGAATCATCAAAGGCATTTTTGTGTCGGTGGTCAGGAGGCGGGTGGCGGCTGCGACGACGAGCAAAACCGATTGTCGTTTATGAGTTAGAATTGGGCGGGGGCGGGCGTTGTTCGTGGCTCTCCTTACTCACCCGTCACTTTGTAACAGAAGTCCTTTTTGTCGTTTTCCTTGGCGGCCTCTTCGGGGAATTTGTAGACGAATAGAATGCCCACTGCGCTCAAAAACGCAATCACAGAGTACGAAATGAAGACCACAAGCCAGTCGAGTTCGAGCACTTGGGTGATGAGAGTCGAGAGGAGCTTCAACGCGACTTCCTCGGAGAGGTAGAAGAAGGCGAAGAGGCCGCCGAGGTAGGCGGTGGCATCTTCCTTGGGGATGTCGCAGGCGAGGGCGTAGGCGGCGGCGGTCTTGCCGAAGTAGGCGCCTTGAGCCGTCCAGAGGAATCCTACGAGCACGAGGAGCGAAGCGACGAGTTAGAGATAGTAGCGGTGGAAATGTAAAATATTAATCAACGCAATTCTAGCTCATAGCTATCGCTATTCTATTACAAGTTTTCGCTCACCTCCTCCGACACCTCCTATCGCGGCCCCAATCAACGCCACCGGCCACTTGTTAGCGTCCGAAACCAGACTCGCAACCAAGAAGCAGCACACATAAACGCAGTAAATGCTGACTCCGGCAAGGATGCCGTTCCTCGACCCGAGCCTGTCCACAACGTACGTCGCGCCGAAGACTGCCGAGAGGGTGTAGAAGGTGTACAGCGTCCCGTTCTGCCACGTCCCGAGGTCTGCGTCGAGGTAGGTAAGGTCCCCCAGTCGTGCCGAGGCTAGGCCGAGGCACGCTGTGACTGCTCCGTGGTTCGCTGAGAAGCAGATCGACATCAGAAGGAAACTTCGGACGATCTGGGAAGGCGTCATGTCGCTCATGGACCCGCGGGTGGAGGAACGGGAGTAGGGGGAGGCATCGAGGAGGGGTTGACGGGCGTTTCCCATGGTTGCAGGTGAGGTTAAGAGGGGCTGCGTGATGGCAAGGATTGGGGAGGAAGAAAACGGGCAGGGGGAGTTAGTTGCGGGCGCGTGAGGGAAGTGCGATCGGGCCGACATTTTATACAGGGGGTTGCGGTGGTGAAGGAGTGAAAGTTACTCACAGCTGACGGGTTTTAAAGGTATTCTCCGGGTAGGAACTGTCCAGGGCATTGAGACCAGCTCAATGCCCTGAACTCAATCTGACATGCTAATCTAGTCGATTTTCAAATAGTGAGTATTCGCGCATTTTAAAAACGAAAGCGGCGACTAATATCAACACTCAATCGATGCGGCGTAAAATAAGCGTTGTGCGGGCGCTACAGAGAATTTTAGGACAGGGGTTAGAAAAAAAAGCTTCGAACAAGGTTTGAACTTTGGGGGCAGCTTCTTCTGCCTTTGAGACGTACGATGCCGAGGTCTTCTACTTCTTTGGACCATAGTTCACTATGAGTCTCCCAAAATCTAATTCTAACGCAACGAAACGCCGTAAAATTCAGGATAACAGTACATAAAACAACAATGGCTCGTCTCTCGAAAGGAAAAAGGCTTAGCTCCGCTCGTGGTATTTTAGCACCGAAGGGCGCCAACTTCAACGTTGACGACGACGAGGAGGACTTCAGCAAGCCGGGGCAGGCAGGGGACGACGACGAGGATATGGAGGAGATGACGCTTGATCAGGCGACTGCGGCTGCTGCGATTGCCAAGGCTGGAGTTAACAAGGTGAGTGAGGAGGGATGTTGGATAGATGTTGGAGGGAGTTTGAAGTAGATTGAAGTAGATTGGTGGTCTTCTAACCCACCTTCCTGTACCGCAGCCCAAGAAGGCAAAGTCAAAGCGCCGTCGCTCTTCGGTCGGCAAGTTCCTCCGCCTCTCTGGGAGGTTCGGAGAGGAGGACGAGGAGAACGAAGTCGGCAGCGACAAGGTGAGCCGACGAATCGGCGTAAATATCGGGCGCGCAGTCCCTCCCCTCTCACCCCCCCCCCCCCTCCCTCGCGTCAGCTCGGAGAAATGTACGCGACTGCGATCAAGATGAACGCAGAGAACAAAATCAACGCCTCCAACACCTGGTCCCTCCAACTAATCGACAACATGGACAAGATAATCGCCCCCGACCTTCCCACCCCTGCGAAGAAGAAGGCGGCTAGGAGCGGGCCTGTCGACGAGAACACCCCGGCCTTCGCCAACAGGCAGGACGACGACGACGACGGCGGCGCCCTGGTTAACTTTCAGAAGGCGAGGTGAGAAAACAACGCGAGCTCCACACTTCCACATCTCAATGCTAACTCGTCGCTGCAGCTGCACGCTCGACGCCTCCGTCAAGATCTACTCGTACAGGGTTGACGACGTTCACACTTCCAGTTACAAGGTCCTCGCCAACTTGAACCGCACTGAAGGAGGTGACTCCTCCGACGAAGGGGGCGACGACAGCGACGGCGAGGGAGGCAAGAAGGCCGCCAAGGTCGCGAAAATTAGGCAGTCCGTCAACACCCTCGAGAAGAACGTCTCGGCCTTGAACATGAACAAGCTCGACTCTGCGTTTGACATCGACCCTCTGTTTAGAAAAATGTCCAAGACTTTCGATGAGGGCGGGGCCAAGGGTATGCTCCTGGCGAACCTTAGCGTCAGCACCGACGGCTGCGGGATAGTCTTCGACTCCAAGGAGGACGAGAGCGACAGGAAGCTCCGTACGGAAGAAATGGCCAGGAAGATTCGGGTCGAGAACGGAGAGGAAGCTCAGAAGGACGAGGAGAAGGTCACCGTCAAGAAGATCAACATCGGAGGCCTCAGGTCGAAGCTCAAGTCCCTGCTGGCCACCACGAGTCTGTCGGAGCTGGCCTTGGTCCCGCAGCTGACTCAGCTTAGGGACGAGTACGAGAGTTTAAAACAGGAGGGACACGTCGCCGTCCAGAAGAAGAAGAAAAGCAAGAGGTACGCTAACAGCGCCGAGGACGAGGCCTCGGCCGAGCAAGAGGTCGTTCGGGAGCACGCCGAACGCTCGCACGCCACGACAGCCTTGAACGCTACAGGAAACGACGACGTCGGATTCGGAGACAACGACGACGAATTCGACGGGTACATGGCCATGGACGATGGGGCTGACAATTACGCAGGTAACAGCTTCAGCAACGACCTTTTCGACAAACAGAATAACGGAGGCGTAGTCAATCAAATAATCGACGCCATAGGCTCAGCTCAAACCGAGGATGACGGAGACGGACGTCGCAGCTCCGGTGCTAACGCACAATCGTATTATAACCTCGAGGATGTTCTTAAGGGAAATCAAGGGAAGCTGGGGAATAACTGGGCGGGAGCCGCACACTGGAAGAGGGGTAGCAAGGCTCGGAGTCCCACGGCCGTCAGTCCTGAAGGGGAGACCAAGAAGAGCGGCAAGGTCCAGTCCTTCATCGACTTCGGAAAGACTGTCGATGAGAGGTGAGAGGCTGTCTCGGAGCGAAGCGACGAGCTGAAAAGGCGCGTTTTACGTCGTCGAGGTTACTGCTGCCAAACGTAACGTTCGACACGCTTGTTCTAACTCTATAAAAACGTTCCTCCTTTACGTCTCTCACTTCGGATAATTGTCAGGCTGTTCGTCTCCGTCGCTCCCAAAAAGGGTCGAGGGAAGAACGCCGTCCCCGTCGACCCTTACAAGCAGACCTCCGCCGCCGTCACCAAACAGAACTCAACAGCGAACCTCCTCCCACACGACTCAGGCGTAGGAGTAGCCCAGCTATCACGTCTCTTCCTCCGACCTAACGCCGCCGTCCAGACGAATGTAGGCGGAGGAGGCGCTGCGAAACAATCCGTCGGTAACGGATCGGCGGATATTTTCGCTGACGTTGAACATGACACGGATCTAGGATTCGCTGATGACACAGGAGGAGGTGACTTCGTCGGAGGTGACTTCGGTGAAAACGATAACGAATGTATCGGAGAAGGTAACTTCATGGAAAGTGATAATTACGTCGTAGAGATCGACGGCGTTCGTAAGGTAGAAAAAATCGAAGTAGGTTACGCTACGAAGAGCAAGAAGGTAGACGTTAAAAAATTGAAGAGGGATCTATGGGATGAGATCAACGGGAATGAATGTATCAGCGGAGTTGAAGGGGAGGGGAAGGACGATTTCGTAAGGTAAGAACATAAGTCGATACAAGGAGCACGAGAGATCAAAAAGGCGACGCGACGCTTGAAAAAACACACACACGTTGCGTGTTCGAATTGCGGTGTTTTCCGTCACGCTGCCGTGTGACGTTACATTATAATAATGTTCTAACCCCCCCCTTTCTCTACGTTCTAGTTTCTCCTCAACAGTCTCGACTCTCGAAACCCGTCAAAAGCAAGAAGGCGTAAGCTGCGCGTACTACTTCATCTGCGTCCTCCATTTAGCGAACGAAAAAGGCCTCCTCTTCACAGGACAAGATGATCTCAAAGACTTTAAAATGGTTAGAGATGACGGGAAGGAACCTGAATTCGGTAGTATGCCTGAAACTGATATTTCGGAGACTAACGTTAGAGAACAGAGAGAGAAGAGGATTAAACAAGGGTTTAAGATGGTTGAGGATCTTGGAGATGAGGAAGAGGAGGATAGTGATATGTCTTTGGGGGAGGATGACGAGTGAAAACGTATGGTTTGAAGGAAAGGAGAGTGAAAGATTGATAGTTGTCGTCTTAAAATAATTTACTTTAATTTTTTGGGGGTTGAAAGCTTGGACTTTTTCACTTCCATGTGTTTGTCCAGTGGATCGGGGGATTCGTTTTTCTTGTTGCTGTTCTCAGAAAACTCATAGCGCTCCACCCTGCTCCCACCCCCTCTCTATCCTTTTACCTAAAACTGCAAATGTTTACTTTGCCGCAAAACGTAGTATATAATATAACAGCAATCGTTCTTTCAATCGAAAGCCACGCCCTTTCAGCAATGCAGAGATTTAGCCAGACTGGTTACGATGATCAAAAGAACGGAACATCATTCCTGACAAACCGTACCGTCATCGAAAACAACCCTTCCTTATTAAAAACGAAGAAAGAGGGGGAAAACGTAGAGATAATCTGAGAGAGACGGACGGATAGGGGGGATGCCTTTGTGATTGATATTATATAAAAGTAGATGTTGTATTTTCCGTATGCTTTTATTTATAGGTTTTAAATTAAAAAAAAAGGTTTTGCCGTGTTCTTATTGTAATTTGCTTAAGCCCCTTCAACCTTACTTGCGGACGTAATCTGTTCGATCCATATTTTGACTTCAGATTCAGTTGGATCTCTCCCGTTTTTTTCCTTGAACATATCGACTAAACCGTTTAAGATTGAATCGAGGTCCATTTCGGGAGAGGAGGGAGAGGAGGGAGAGGAGGGAGAGGAGGTAGGGGAAGGTTGGGAAAGCCATGATTCGCAGGATTTGCGGAGTTCTATGTTTTCGTAAAAGTCGCCTAGAAGGGTCTTGAGATCGACGGGAGAGGAAGAGGAGAGAGAGAGGACGATATTTTCAATGTCCTGAGTCGTAACGGAGACGGCTTCGGCGATCTCGGAGAGAGGAGCGGAGGAAGGTGAAGAGATTAAACAGAGCTTGGAATCGGAGAGGAGTTCGGGGAGAGATGTGTAGAGCATTGTGAGGGGAGGGAAGGGGGAGCGGTGCGGTGCGGTGCGGTGCGGAGTATAATATAGATATAATTGTCGATTGTTTAGTGAGGGGGAAAATTGGCGGAAAAAAGTCCCTCCAAGAATTCACTGACACTGAATCAGTAAAACTACGGAACTACGGACGTTACGACAGTATGGGAATTAAAAATTTGAACAAACTCCTCAGCGAGGAGGCCCCAGAGGTAAACATATTATGCGACAAGCTTGTGTATTAGCAGCATAATGTGCCGACAGAGTAATTCATTCCACGGCAAGATGGGTTATGGCCTTCTTTCAGCATATTACATTTCCAACGTTACGTTTCCATTCATAAACGATATATCATACACATTTAAGTCGAATATTAAGGTCGTTTAACGTGTGTTAAAATAGCGTTCATATCGAATATATGTTACAAAACATGTAATCTTTCTTAATCATTCCCTTCGTTCCCCCCACTAACGCTCTACATAATGTCCCCCTCCCCCAACTCCATCCACACACCATCCACACACCATCCACACACCATCCACCCATTGTTGTCCACACAGTGCATGAAAATGTCCCCTCTAAAAGCTCTAAACGGCCGTAAGATCGCCATAGACGCTAGCATGTCTATCTACCAGTTCCTAATCGCCGTAAGGCAAGGAGGTGACGCAAACGTTCATCAGCAGCTTACGAACGAGGCAGGAGAGGTGAGTCCCCGACACACAGGGTTATAAGTCGGCGAAAGTGTTACACCGTTTCCTAACATTCCCTTTTAAAAACATTCTCCTCTCTCCTTAGACGACCTCCCACATTCAAGGTATGTTCAACCGAACCGTCCGTTTCCTCCTCGAAGGTATAAAACCCGTGTACGTCTTCGACGGTAAACCTCCCTCCTTAAAATCAGGCGAACTCCTTAAACGTAGAGAGAAACGAGCTAAGGCTGAGGCTGATCTTAAGACTGCGAAGGAGGCGGGTGATGCTGAGGAGGAGAATAAGCAGAATAAGAGGTTGGTTAGGGCGGGGACTAAGGAGAATGATGATTGTAAGAAGGTGAGCTATTTGAGTGTTATTGCGTGTTTTGTTGTTGTTGAAAGCGTTACAACACAACACAACCCCCCAAAACAACCCTTTTATCCTAACAATCCTCCTCCTTTAATTGTCCAAAACGTCCCAGCTCCTCCGTTTAATGGGTTGTCCCGTAGTCGAAGCCCCTTGCGAAGCCGAAGCTCAATGCGCCGCCCTCTGCAAACAAGGCAAAGTCTACGCTAGCGCTACCGAGGATATGGATTGTTTGACTTTCGCGACGCCTGTTTTACTTAGGAAGATGACGTTCGCTAAGGATGCAAAGTCAGAGATTCAGGTGAGAGAGAGGAAGAAGGATATGGGGAGAGGGAAGAATTGACGTTGTTTTACAACGAACGAGACATCAAACGAAAAACACCCGTCGGGGTGTGAAACGTTTATAATATATTATTAACGACAATCTTATATAAATGTGTTCACAATCTTAGGTCCTCGAATACGCTAAAGCCGTCAAGGCTTTAAACCTCACCCACGACGAGTTCGTCGACCTCTGCATAATGCTCGGTTGCGATTACTGTGATTCCATAGGAGGCGTTGGACCGGTTACGGCCTTGAAGCTTATTAGGGAGCATAAGTGTATTGAGAATGTTTTGAAGTGGATTAAGAGGGAGGGGAAGAAGTTTAAGGTTCCGGATAGTTGGTTGTCGAAGGAGGAGAAGGAGGAGGAGGGGGAGGAGGAGAAGAAGGAGGGAGAGGAGGAGAAGGTCGAGGATGAGAAGGTCTCGGAGGAGAAGGTCTCGGAGGAGAAACCCTCAGCCGAAGCCGACGCCGAGAACAAGTCCGAAGACGCCAACACCACCACCACCACAACCACCACCACAACCACCGCTTCCGCCAAGCCTCCCTCCACCACCTCCTCTACCTCCACCGTGACCCCCCCCAAAACCACCGGAGCCGTAAAAATCAACATGTCCGAACCGGTCTACATCGGAGCCCGGCGTCTCTTCAAAAACCACGAAGTCCTAGAAGACCAGACCCTCACCTGGAAAGAATGCGACGGTCCCGGACTAACGAAGTTCCTCGTCGACGAAATGGGTTTCAACCCTGACCGTATAGCCTCCGGTATCGATAAGATAAAGAAAGCTTACAAGACTAATTCTAAACCTCAGATGAGGATGGATTCTTTTTTTACTGTTAAGAAGGCGCCAAATGCGGATCTGTTGCAGAAAAAGAGACAGGCGGAGAAGGATAAGAAAAAGAAAGGGGGGAACAAGAAACAGAAGAAGGGGAGTTTCAGTAGGAGGTGATTTAAGTTAAGGAGGGAGAGGGAAGGGAGGAATTTAAGAGGGGGAGCGTGTTTTCAGTTTGAGTAATGTTGTGTTTTGGAGTGTTTTAATGAAAATGAGAATTGAAATTGTGTTTTTGTTTTTTGTTTTGATTAGCAAGTCGAGGGGGGGACAAGGTAGAAGAGGAAGAGGAAGAGGAGGAAGAGGACGATGACGGTTTGTTTCCAGCCGAGGAAGAAGAGGAGGACAACGACGAGGACGACGAGGAAGACGACGACGGGCACACATTCTTTTTCTGGATCCTTTGGATACCAAGGATCCTCCTTCTCTAACTGCTGTTTAAAATACGCTGCATCTTGCCCTTCGATAATGTGAAGGATACTCGTCTAGAATCTTTCTCAGTTTCAACTTCTCCAATGCGAAATCATAACCCTTATCCCAAATAGCTTGACCTAAACACTTGGCCAAGTTCGTTGCACATGTCTTCGCCTGTGCATGATCTTTCCCAAGCTGTGCCTCAAATCCCTCAAGTGCTGTCCGGAAAAGCTCCTCAGATTTTCCATAGTCCTTCAATCCTGCATGATAAATACTCGCAATATTCATCACAATGTCGAGCGTATTAGGGTGTGTCTTACCCAGCGTCTTCTCACTCCCCTTCAAAGCTCTCTCATAGTACTCCATCGCCTTCTCATAATCCTTCAACTTGCCTTCTCGTAATCCCAACTTAGTATAAACTATCCCCAAATTATTCACCGTCGTCAGCGTCTGCTTATGATCCTCTCCGAGTACTTTCTCCCTCCCCGCCAGGCACCTCTCGTAAACTTTCCTTGCCTCCTCATGCTCTCCATTATTCTTTAGCGCACGACCAAGTGAGTTGAGCGCTTCTAAAGTTACAATATTCTCCTCCCCCAGCGTTCGCACCATCCTCTCCACCAACGCTCTCAACTTGTCAATAAGCTCGCCCATACTCAAACAAGTGACCGTGATCAAACCATAAGTCGCATCGAGCGCCTTTTCGCTATCAGGCCCCAGCTGCTCCTCGTACCCCTCCTTCGCTCGCTTCAAGTATCGTATGGCATCCTCAAAATCTCTAACCTTATTACACGCCCTCCCCAACGCATAACAAGCATCCAAAACATCCAGCTTCCTCAGGTCAGCCTTCCTCTTCGTTCCCTTCTTCTTCTTCCCTCGGACTTTCTTCTCCTCCACCCGCGCCGGCATAGCCAACACCAAGACCTCCAGTGTCCTCCTTGACACAGGCACCAAAAGCGACCGATCGTCAAAGAACTCCTCGCCGCACAGCATCGCCAGCGCCCTCAGCTTCTCAAGGTCCTCCGACCCGGTGATCTTGAGTATCTGCTGCTCGAGCGACTCGCCCCCTCCCTCAGCCCCGACCCCAACTATCTCCAGAACATCGAACACCTCCTTCCACCTCAGATACGACGCCTCGTTCCCCACGAACAGGTCCTGGAAGTACTCATTAAATCCCTCCTCCCTCGCTAGCTGCGTTAGGTTTTTGAGCGACGTCGGCCAGAGCCCGTGCTCTCCTAGCGTGCCCTGCCATTTCCCAGCATCAAATCCCTTAATCGGCTTCCTGCATACCGGGCATGGATCGCCTCTACGGAGAAGCTCCTCCACGCAAGTCTTGCAATACACGGAATGCTGGCATGGCTTCAGCTTGGCGTTCACGATATTATCGAGGCAGATTATGCACGAGTCAGCCTCCTCGACGATCTTCACGGGAACGGAAACGACAGGGGCGACGAAAGACCCAGGGGCGGCGACGGGAGAAACAATAGGGGGGACAGCTTTAGCAGAAACAGGAGCAGCGACGGGAGCAGGGGCAGGAGCGGGCGTCGTTGGCCATGAAATTATCTCACCAGGAGGCGCGCAGAGCTTCTTGTGCAACTTCCAGTGCGTCTTCTGATGTTCCTTCGAGCAGTAGTGTACTTCACGACAGCGTGAGCACTTCAGCGGCGCCGGCTTGGAGCATCCAGGGAAGGCACATGAATGTGGGACTCTGAGAGAGACGACGATTTGCTTGATTTCATTTGAATATACGTCGCAGTGTTGTTTCTGACGTTATTATATGAGGGATTTACTGAATAGTATCGACGATTAGACGCTAATAGAACACGTGTGATCGCTCTTGTGATGAATTATCGATACAAATTGATTGTGGTGATTCTGCTGTGAAATATATTTGTACATTTTGGCTCAATCGAGGACTACGCACTATTACGAATATCTTTGATTTATTATTCTTGGAATTTGAGCAGCGATACACGCATCCTGTTCTTCCATTTCAGTAGAATCTTTCTTAAAATTGATTTATAGCTTCTCCAGTTTCGATCTCGCCAGCTCCGAACCAACACATTTCCTTCTACCCCACATCCAGTGCCAAATCCAGTGCCACATAATGCTCTGTTCGTTGACGCGGCACACACACAAGCTAAGAGTCTGCGTAAAGGTGTGCAGCCCTAACAGGCTCCCGAACAGGCTCCCTAACAGGCTCCCGAACAGGCTCCCGAACAGGCAACCCTGTAACACAAGGTCCTACCACACAAACGGCGAAGTCCTAAAGAGGTCAGACCCCTACGCCCTCCTAAACCTCCAATACGGCGCCACCATCGAAGAGATAAAAGCCTCCTACAGAAAGCTAGCCATGCTCTACCACCCTGACGTCGGGCGGGAGAAGAGTCCCGAGAAGTTCTCAGAAATTCAAAAGGCCCACGACGCGTTATTGAAATCACCAGAACACGTAATAGACGGTTCCGACTCAACCTACACCCTCCAAACCTTCCGTTTAGCCGACCGTATATCTCAGAAGCGCACCGACGTTGCCGGGTCGCTTCGGAAGCGTCCAGCGCGTCCCGTTGGTATTGATTCTTCGATGTTGTTAGATTTCACACATGGTTCAGCGCCTGTTTCTAAGAGCAGGAAAGGGGAGATATTAGGGGACGGGGGGGGAGACGCAGAGGGGCGGAAGACTAAGAGGAGTAATACCATAGGGACGGGGCAGAGTAAGTGGAGGAATAAGGGGATGGTGGAGTATAAGAAATGGAAGAAATGAAAAGAATTATGACGAAACGAAAGGACCGAACGAAATACTTTTACTTCCTTGTAGGATCATTCAAACCAAAGCCCTTCACTGCTCCCTCCACAACCATGGATACATACATTACACTTATATTCGTTTTGAGCGCCCGCTTTGAAAACACGCACGTCGGAGTCGAGCGCCTTGGCAAAAAAAGCTTCGTCCTCCTCTTTCTTTATTTCTTTCTTTCTACAAAGTGATATTATGACCTTTTCTTTATTTAAGCAAGCTTGATTTGTTTTTGATTCCACTCTCTGGAAAAATCATTTGGTCCTACGCGATGTTTTACTCTCCCTCCTCCAAGTAGGGCTCGTCCTCGTCCATCTCCCTCATCTGCGGCCGGTTCTGTTCTACTGTCGTCTGTTCGCTTTCGCCTTCTACTTTTGCGGGTTCCGCCACCACCACCCTCTTCTCCGGCATTGGACTGTTTTCCTGCGACTGCGAGAAACGCAAATAGGTGTCAGCTCTTCCATAATTCGACACCTGCCTTCTCAATCTCACCTGGGTCACCTCCTTAATCCCTTCATGCCCTAAACCTCTCCCATCTGTCGGCGGTGTCATTGTGTAGCTGCGACGAGCGAAGCGAGGCGCAATAGAAGGGTCGTTCGTATTATTAATAACGGCGTATAACAATGGCAGCAGCGATTTTACGCTCAATTCGTCGCTTCGATCCTCGCACTCTCTCACCTACTCCCCACCTCCCCCACAGTCTGCGCCATACTAAGCACCATCCCCTGGCTCATCACCGAGTCCTTCCTCCCGCTCCTGGTCGTCCCCGGCCCCGTCTTTGACCTCCTCTTTTTTCGCAACGCCAGCTCCTCCTCTTCGGTCAACTCGGGCTCGCTCGAGGAGACGCTGACATCGTCCGGATCCGGAATCTCGAACTTCACCCCAGCAGCGTTGGGGTCCTTTTCGAGAACTTCCGGGTCGGTCAGGGAATTGTCGACAGGCTGGACGGGCTCGAACTCCGTTTTGTGAAGGAGGGTCCTTAATCTGACGAGCTCGGCCTTGACGGATTCGCCTCGGGGAGTTAAGACATCTGACAGGTCAAGCGGCTTTTTCTTTTCTTCGTTTAGGTTGACGCTGTCAGGGTTGAGCAGAAAGGGGGGCGGAGGGGGGTCGGTGTATTAGAGAAAATAAGTTATCGTACCGTGGTGGAATGGTTTGGTGATATGTGGATGATGGATGTGTCTCGACTCGGGATCCTGAGACAATTAAACATCTATCTCACCTCGCTCCGGCTCCCATCCTTCTTAAAAATGGATTCACTGGGATTTAATGCGAACAAGTCGTGCGGCGATAAACTTTTTATCGCGTGAACCTTTTTTATTCAAGACTAAATCTGTGTCTTTCTCAGTAGTGCGTTAAAGATATATGGGTCCGAAATGGGCCCATATTGAGCTCAATTTGTTGAAAATCGCCTGGCCACAGATAAAGATACAGATTAAAGATAATCCACCACCGCCATGGCAACACTGTCGGACACGATTGCTGCAGAGGTGGCCAGTCCCGTGCCTGACCTGTTGCTTTCTGGCGACGGGGTCAGCCTGGAGTACTACGATGTGGGTCCGCGGGATGGGCAGGTGGTGCTGTGCCTGCATGGGCTGCTGGATAGCTGCTACCACTGGGGGCAAGACGCGCACGTGACCGGGCCTCTAGTGACCCTCGGCTTCCGGGTCGTGGCTGCGAGCTGCCGCGGCCACGGGGGCAGCTCCAAGCTCTACGACCCGGCCATGTATGGCAACAAGCTCGTCGAGGACCAGCTGCGGCTCCTCGACGCGCTCAAGGTCGACAAGGTTCACCTCGTCGGCTATTCCATGGGCGCGGAGATAGCCATCGCTCTGACCGTACGGCACCCGGGCCGCGTCCGGTCCCTCTGCGTCTGCTGTTCTGGCTGGACGGAGAGCACCAAGCCCTACGAGGATGCTATCTTCTACCTGAAGTGCATGAAGATGTTCTGGTACCCCTGCTGCTGCCCCTGCGTGTGCCTGCTCGCGATGCGCTGCCTGGGCTCCGCCGCACCCGTCTTTGATGTCGGCGCCGGGATTGCGCTCACTAGGAGCATGGGGGCTTTAATACCGATAGAGGAGGACGCCATGAAGGCGATAGCGGTGCCAGTTTGCGGCATTGCAGCCGAGAAGGACCCCGAAAAAGTTTCCCTGGAGCGCATGGAGGGAATAGTGCCGGACTTCACACTCACCGTTCTCCCAAAAGCGGGCCACGAAGACGCTCCGAAGCATCCGCTCTACCAGAAGACAATCATCGAGCACCTCCAGAATTGCATGAGCTGTATCTAACAAACTGAATTGACCCTTATTCGATGTTGAGTACGACGTGCCTGAAGGCTGCGCCGCCCCTGAAGCTGTTGTTCCTGCTCCCGCCCCCGCACCCCACCCCAACCCTGCTGCCCCCGCTGTCGTCCTCGGGCCCCTGGCCACGCTACGTCTTTTCCCGGTGACGAATTTTTATTGAAATGAATAGGGGGTATTTAGTAATGTCCGAAAAGGTTTATCAAGAAGAGTATGATAAACATGCAAAACATAAACCATAAAACGCTTCATAATTTCAAAGGATCTATGTTATCTTCTTTGACTTCTTGTTTAACTTGGCTTGCTTCGCATCCTCTCTCTGTCTTCTTTGTCTCTCGCCTCCTTCCTGTCTCCTGCGTCCGCCAAAAAAATACGAAGTTCGTCAGAAAAGAGTTAGTTGTCAGACACAATCCACGACCAGCCTCAAACCTACCACCTCTCTCACCTCTCCTCCTCCATCTTCATTTTATATTCAATCTCGAACGGTTTCAATTCCCTTCCGTCTCCTCCCCTAACAACCCCTCTCTTATACTTCCCCCCCTTCCCCTCCCCCATACTCTTCCTCATCATCCCGAAAATCCAGAACATATCAACCAGACCCTCCCTCTCCTCGCTGAGGCTCCACGCCGCGGAGTACACCGCCTCGAGAGTGCACAACATCGAAGGTCCGAACGTATGCCAACGCCAGTAACGAGAATATTTTATAGAATCATCTGACAAATGAACTCTAACTCACAACGAATAACGGATAAAGATGTAATTGAGAAAATGTCGTTAGAAAATGAACGTTACAAGAAGAAATAGGCCCCCCAACTCCTCACCTCTTATAACCCTTAAACTCCTCCCCCCTAACCCCCCCCGTCTTCGTCCACTTACAATCAAAGACGATGACCCTCTCCACTCCCCCAATTTCCTTAATGTCAACGCTAGGATTATCCTCGTCGTCACTCGGGAACAGGACCACAGTCGTTCTAGGATCGTAGGGAGGGCAGGGTTCGGGGGAAGGGATCAAGGTTGTTGTTGTTGGGGAGAGGACTTTTAAATGGACGCCTGTGGAAGTGCGGGAGGGGTCGGATGATATTATTGTGCAGGAGAAGGGTAAGGTGAAGGGGGGGAGGGGGGGCTGGGAGGGGGGGAGGAGAAGCTTCAGGCAGGAGGGACAGTAGAACTTTGAGGTCTTGCCACAGCAGAGGAGGCGGGGGTAGAGGGAAGGGGAGGGGAGGGAATCTAAGTAAGAGTCGAGGGCGACTTCCATTGGAGTACTACTGGTGGTTGGGGCGGTTGAGGATGATGATGAGGAGGCCAGTGTACTGGTTGTGGTGTTGATCAAGGGACTCCCAGTCGAGGCACTCCCAGTCGAGGCACTCCCAGTCGAGGCACTCGCAGAGGCTGTAGTAGTGGTTTCTGCCTTCATTTCAGCCTTCATTTCAGCCACGTCCTCCCGTTCCGAAGGCTACCTCCGCGCAGGTGGTGTTTCACCTTACGGAGCTGGAGGATTTGAGAGCTGAGATGTCAGACGGCGAAGGATAAGGGAGGAGCTGAAGGTGATGTGCAGGCTTATTCGAAGGTTATTCGTAGAGCAGCTTCGCTGGTTTCGAGGCTATGGTATTGCAAATGCTGCACAGTTGCTGTAGTGAACTCCGAATACACGTAAGTCAATTTTCGATCAACTTTTCGCAGCAAAATCACCACAATCAAGCTCATCAATTTGCATCGATAATTCATCACACGAGCGATCCCACGCGTTCTATTACCGCCTTATCGTTAATAATATTCATCTTATCCTTCATATTAACGTCCGCAACACACTGCGACGTTATATTCAAATGAAATCAGGGTTAGGGTTAGGGTTAGGGTTAGGGTTAGGGTTAGGGTTAGGGTTAGGGTTAGGGTTAGGGTTAG